>JANHZU010006491.1:67674-81461 GCA_032468055.1 Acrochordus granulatus | reverse complement strand
ACAGGAAATTTGACTCCAGTACTGCTGTTCTCAGTATACTTGCAAGACAACAGTATAAGATAATACATAACAATGTCAGTTATTTGGTACGTGTGCAGTCAGTAGAAAGGAAATATTATAAAGTGTAGAATTAAGAGGTATGTATATGCATTAGAACTTCTGGGTTAATTTAGAATTCTCTGTCCTTGTGTTCTATCATGTAGCATGATCACATAGCAAGAGTCAAGTATTCATTTGAATGACGGCACGGGAGCAAAAGCTGTTCTTGTGTCTAGTAGTTTTGATATGTAGTACCCTAGAGTGCCATCCAGAGGAGGTTCAAACAATTTATGTCCAGGATGAGAGGGGTCTGCAGATATCTTCTCTGCCCTTTTCTTGACCCTCTCAATATACAGGTTCCCCATGGAGGGCAGGCTATCTGCAGTTATTTTTATTGTAGTCTTAACTGTTGGAGTCTGTACCTGTCCTGCAGGGTTGCTGCACCAAACCAGAGGCAGTTTCAGAAGTACAAAGGAAGACTCAGTGATTCCTCTGTAGAGCTATATCAGCAGCTCTTGAGGTACAAATATATTGAAACAAGACACATGGAGACCACCTTTCCGCTCATACTCTCACTTGAGGAAATCACCAATGGCTGTGACTCTTGAATTCACCACTGCATAGATCCAACCATTCCACCTCCTGGAATGCCTTGATCCGTCTGAATGGGCATAGAACTAACATTCAGGTAGCTACACTTACAGCTGCAACAACTTTGTCCACTTGAGACTTATATGATTAAATTCTTCCCAGATAACACAGCAAGACTCTGCCTCATTTGGACAACTCAGAATGAGTTGAGCCATTTCAGAATAATTCTATTTGTTAAGAGTTGCATTACATGGGAGAGAGGAGGGAAATGACAGCTAGTGAACACTCGTTTTTGTTCATGTTCTAAGCCCTCTGTTTTATTTTTAGCTTTTCATTCCCTTCTGTATTTGTAAAACAAGAGGCTTTTTTACATATCTGGAGTGGATTTTGCTTTCATATTTTAATTACATGGAAAACCTTGGATATTTACTTGTGAGCTGGCCATGGCTTAAAAAAAAGCAATAGTGCTCCAGATCAGGATACACCACTTAGTAATGAAAAAGCTTAGAATAGAGCCTTTTGCCAATGCAAAGACAATACGAATAACACCAAGGTCAGAGCTAATAAGAGATATCCCCCATCAGAGGATAACTTAATTATCTTCTTCAATAGGGAACCTATAGTAACAAAGTAGTGAAATAAGGAGAGAGTTAAATTTAAAGTCACCAGAAGTATGGGTAGCCAAGCACTGAAAACTTGGCAGATCATTTGACATGATGTTTTGGATAAGATGAACTTTTACAAGGGTGGAGAATTCAGTCATATTTTTTTCTGTGCCATTGTAGCTTGGGTCACTAAATTAATGATTATAAATCGAGGACAAACTATATTTGCCTCCAAGTTGTTATTACTGAAGTAAGAGTACAGATAATTCTCGACTTACAACCACACATTTAGCAACCATTTGAAGTTACAACTGTTGCAATGTCCACATGGTCACATGATCAAAATTTGGGCACATGGCAACTCGCATGTATTTACAATGGTTACAGTGTCCCAGTGTCATGTGATTGCCATTTGTGAGGTTTCCAACCAGCTTCCAACAAGCAAAGTCAATGGGGGAAGCTGGATTTGCTTTATGACATGATTTGTTTAAAAACTGCAATGATTCACTTTTAACAACTGCAGCAAAAAAGATTGTAAAATTGGTGCAACTCACTAAACAACTGCCTTGCTTAGCCATGGAAATTCAGGTTCCAATTGTGTTCATAAATATTCTGTAATGGTAGACTAGTAGTTTTATATTTTGTTAATATCACATTCCTCCTTTATTATCAATTCACTGTCTCATGTTTAATGCAGAAAACAATGGCAAGACATTCATGCCCTGTGCTTCCAGATTCAACATAGTTAAGTTTTTGTTCGATGGACACAAAGATTCGGATGAACAGGACAGTAGCCTTCCAGCACCGACTTGAAAGAACTAAATGGCTAGGTATGGCTTTTTCCCAAGATGGCTATATAAAGATACAATGGAACCTTGGATTATGAGTAATGCATTTCACGAGTGTTCTGCAAGGCGAGCATCGTGCGATGACCTCACATGGGAAATCTCACAGAACTATGCTTCCTCAGGCAGTGTGCACTGTAT
Organism: Acrochordus granulatus; assembly: GCA_032468055.1. NCBI lineage: Eukaryota > Metazoa > Chordata > Lepidosauria > Squamata > Acrochordidae > Acrochordus > Acrochordus granulatus. Next base: position 79,240 of record JANHZU010006491.1, on the reverse strand, counting down.
CTCTCATCCACGCGAGAGTTGACGCTACTACGTGCATTTTACGCTATTACTGTGCGTGTTTATGTGTGCTGCATTGTGACGTGTGTGCATGTGAAGCCTCATGAAGTGCAAAAAGAAAGGCAGTAAGGAGACGATTACGGTAGACCTTAAGAAGGAAATCACTGAGAGGCATGAATGAGGTGTGTGTGTGGCTGACCTTGCAAGAATGCATAGAAAGTTGATGTTGATGATTTGCACCATCTTGAAAAAGAAGAGATAAAGGAGCTAGATCCAGCGAAAGGAGTCACGAGAATAACAAAGCAATGCCCACGTGTTCTGGAAGATGTAGAAAAGTTGCTTCTCGTGTGACTCAATGAGAAGCAAATAGCAGGTGATGCTGTGACCGAGAACATGATCTGTGAGAAGGCAAGGGCATTGTAAACTGATCTTATAGCGAAGTTGCCAGGTACGTCAAGAGAAGAAGCAGATTTCAAGGCGAACCGGGGATGGCTGATAATTTTAAGAGATGTGGCATCCATAGTGTTCTGAGGCATAGAGAGGTAGTGAGCTCAGACGCAAAGGCAGTGGAGGCGTTCACTGCAGAGTTTGGAAATTCTGTGACTTCCAAGGGTTACCTGCCACAGCAAGTTTTTTACTGTGAAGAGACGGGTCTTTTCTGGAAAAAAATGCTGAAGAGGACCTATTTCACAGTAGAAGAGACTGCAATGCCTGGTCATAAGCCCATGAAAGACTGTCTCACCCTCTTGTTCTGTGCCAAAGGAAGCAGGGATTTGAAGATAAAGCTTGTGTATTATTCCGAGAACCCATGCGCCTTCAAGAAATGTAAGGTGCAGAAGAGCCAGTTAACTGTGATATGGAGGATCAACAGCAAGGCCTGGGTCACATGTATCTTGTTCGTCAAATGGATCAATATGGTATTCGGTCCTACAGTGAGGCAACATCTCCTGGAAAGGAATCTGCCACTCATAGTCTTGTTGGTTATGGACAATACTCCGGCCCATCCTCCAGGCCTTGAAGATGGAGGAGTTCAAGTTTATCAAGGTCAAGTTCCTTCCTCCCAACACCACTCCACTGCTCCAGCCCATGGATCAGCAGGTCATCTCGAACTTTAAAAAGCTCTACATGAAAGCCCTATTTCAGCGATGCTTCGAGGTAACCAAAGGAACTACCCTTACCCTCTGAGAGTTTTAGAAGGATCATGGGTTGCCTCAAGATCATCAATAAAGTCTGGGAAGGGGTCACCAAGAGAACCCTCAATTCTGCTTGGAGAAAACTGTGGCCTGACTGCATTCTTGAATGTAACTTTAAGAGGGTTGCCTTTGGGAAAGAGCATATGACTGAAGGTGGATGCGAATGACATTCAAGAGCCAGTGGAGGAACATAGCCAGGAGCTGACTATGGACAAACTGATGGATCTGCATCTTGAGCAAAGGCAAAAGGTTGTGGAGGAGATCTCATCTGAAGAGTAGGAACAGTTGGAGGGATCCCTCACTTCAAATGAGATTAGGGAGGTGCGCAAAATGTGGGAAAGAGTGCAAAATTTTGTAGAAAAGCACCACCCGAATAAGGCTGTAGCAGTGCGAACAATGAATCTGTTTAATGACAATGCAGAATCGTCATTTCATTTCCGTGAAATCTTCAGAGACAAAAGCAAGTGTCATTGGATAGGTTCTCGACTAAAAGGAAAGACATTCCAGTGAGTTGAGAGGACACTGAATCCAAAAAGCGTAAATTGAGTGAAATGGGCACCGTTCGCAGAAGGCATCCAAGAGAAAGAACTCCTGAGATTCAGGTTTCAGATTCTCCTTCCAAGCAATAACCCTCCTCCTCCTCTCCAACCTCTCGTTTCCCTCAATGTTTGAACTAAAATGCTAGTTAATTTATTTTACTTCTACTTTATATTGTGTATTAATCATTGTTACTTGTTTCAGATGTTAGAGACAATCATTCCGACATAAAATTCCATTGAAAATGATTTTTTTTGTGAATATTTTTGGGGGCGTGGAATGGATCATCTGACTTTACAATGTCTCCTATGGGAAACTTCGCTTTGGGTTTTAGAGCGTTTTGGATTAGGAGCGTTCCTCGGAACGAATTGTGCTCGCAATCCGAGGCTCGACTATGCAAAAATGCGGCCTAAGGTTAGCAAAAAAACGGGGGACGATCCCAGTTCAACCTCAGGTCCCTGCTGGCAGACCAGTTCGGTTTCCCAACAGCCCCGCTGGGCAATGCCCATCACTGAGCTGTCTGGAAGCAGCAAGAGCAGAGTAGCGGGGGGGGTCCCTTAAACCCCCCCAGGATTTTGCGCTCAAATAAATCCAGATTCTACGCCAGAAGCGCAGATGGCAACAGCGAAAGAAATTCCGCTCCGAACTCAGTTCTACGTAATACGCGCAGTGCAAAGTAACGTACACGAAGTTAAACACGCGTTCCAAAACGAAGAACCAGCCCGACTCGGGTTTAAAAACCCAGCAGCGGCAACCCAGAGCCGGGCGGAGAAGGGGAGGACCGGCCGAGGGGAAGACGCCGAGAGGGGCCAGCCGGAGGAGGAGGCGGCTCCGCCTCCCGCCTGCCCCGCGATGGTCTTGGTGGCGGTCATCGGCGTGAGCGGCTCCGGGAAGTAAGCGGGGCGGAAGGGCCGGGCGAAGGCCAAGCGCTGCGCAGGGCTTAGGCCTCGCCGGAAGGCCGCGTGCCGCGTGCCTGGCCGGGGAGGGCCGTTGCTTCCCGCAGCGGCGCCCCGGGTGCAAGCGCGGCAGGCTCCAGCGCGGAGGGGCAGGGCGCGCGGGAGGCACCTCCGCCCTTTCGAAGCTCCCTGCGAAGAGCGGGGACTCAGAGAGGGGGCGGGGGCGGGCGCGGCGCGACTGGTCCCCGGCCTGCGTGGAAAAGGCGGCGCGGGAGGGCTTGGCGGGCAGCGAATCGAAATCTCCAGTAAGCCCGGGCAGAAAATGAGCGTCGGGGTGCAAGTGGGGATACCCGCTTTTCGACCGGGGCACTGCGAGCCGCGCCTGCTAAACTTCAAAACGCGGGTCGGTTTACAGCCGGGGGGGGGAGGTCCGAGCACGGCCACTTTAAGATGTGCGGACGTCAACTCCCAGCGTTCCTCAGCCAGCTTAGGCCTTCTGGGAGTTGAAGTCCACACGTCTTAAAAGTGGCCGTGGTCACTGGACGCTCCTGGTCGACCGTACGTGCCCTCGATTTAAATGAAGCTTGGAACTCGGAGGCGTATCTTTATTTTTTTCTTGAACGAGTGCCAGGAGTACAATGTAATGAAAATGATGATTGGACAGGAAAGCAAAATATAATAATGACGTGCACGCGGTGGTGCAAACGACCGAGACGCTGGGCTTGCCGGTCAGAAGGTCAGCGGGCCGGGGTCGAGAGCCAAGAGCTGCCACGTGAGGGGCGAGCTCCGGCTGTCTGCCTAGCTCCTGCCAGCTCGCAGTTGGAAAGCGCGCGACACGCAAGTGGCTGAAGAGGCACCGCCTCTGATGGGAGAGGTAGCGGCGTCCGAGCACCTCAGCGTACGGTCATGCCGGCCACGTGACGACGGAAGCGTCTTCAGACAAGCTGCCTCTTTGGCTCGGAAATGGACAGGAGCATCACCCCTCCGTTCAGCCGCAACTGGCAGGGGAACCCTTACCCTTACCTTCCTCTGAGATATCACACTTGACAGCTTGATTGGGCCGCATTAGTGTGGAGTCACACGTCTGTGAGACAGACCTAGGTGCTTGGAGGGGAGGAAGTACAAACCTTTCTCTCTGTATGTGGCACGGTTAACTTTGGCACACATCTGCCTTAATGACCACAAAAACGGCATTGGACCATCTCAAATCGTAGACGGACCTCTGTGTTCAGGAAACAGCCAGGTTTGCGATGGGCACTGAATTGACAGGGCTGTGCCGGTTCAAAGACGGGAAGATACAGAGCTTTGTCGTGAACATTAGCGCCTGCCTGCAGCTCTTAAACCAAATGTCTCTCTCCCGGCGCTGGGTGCCACCACATGAACCCAGGAAAAGATCCGTTTGCACGCTCGGAAGCAGATTTTTGACTCTGAATCTGAAGTACTGAACAGCCCTGTAAATTAGTGTGCCACAATTATTTATCAATAGAAAACAGGGTAGAAATGTTACAAATACATGAGTCCCAAAAATATATTTGCATATTTTTTGCAAATATATTATTTGCATTCAGATCCCAGGAAAATTTACATACATACATACATATATATCACATACACATGTATCACATGGCAGCATGCTCTACTTCTTGTGTTTTCCTTAGTACTTACACCCAAGCATTTTTAAGAAAGATAGCGGAGCTAGCACATGCCAGAGTGTTATCTCCCTACCAAAATATCTCCCTGAATGAAGTTTAATGAGACTTGTGCAGCTGAAAGTTTTTCCCCAAGAGAAGCAAAAGCAGACTGCTTTAATAAATTGAATAATAGTAATACTGAGTCAGATGAAATATAGTTTCAGTTATTTTAGAAACAGCACTTATACTCAGGTCCTTGATAATCCAGTTAGTAGCTATCTGTAATTAAGGCAAGTTCAAGCTGAGAATTCCTACAATTTACTAAAATAGAATGATAGGCATATTATTTATTTTAGCATTTGGCCAATTGAGTTTACAGATACAAAAATGGTTACAAATAGGCCAGAAAAACATACTAAGTGCAGAGAAATAATTACTTTTATACTATGCTGATTAGAGATGCTTCAATCAGCTACATATACTTAGCCTGCATTGTTTTCTTTTTCCTCATAGCACTGTTGGAAAATCTTCTGATAGGAAAATATAATTTTGTATAGCATGAAGAAACTACTATGGGTGTGTTCAGTACCCACACATACATCTCAAATCTAATCTGGCACCGTATTGCCAAATATTGCAAAGACTAGGTGAATGTTCTTGCTCAAATTCTGTGTTAATGTTCTGTTTAATCAGTACTATATTATATATAGGATTGCTTTCTAAATATGATTGTTTGCTTTGGGATTCTTCAGAGCAGAGATAGCCAAATTGTTATCAAAAAATAGAGCAGAGCACTGAAAGAAAGAACATAAACTTGCAAGGAATTGTGACTTCCTTCTTTGAGGAAATTGTTAAAGATTGTTGTAGTCATGTACAGCTATTACACTTTGTTCTTGGTTTTTTTTTAACAAAATTAATCTTTTTCATAAAGGAAAGAGATTAAAAGAAAGTGGGACATCTATATACCAAGCAGGCTCTGGGTCAGGTGATACAAACATGTAATCATATCTTTTCCATCTGATTATTGCCCAGCCCCCAGTATTTTGAAAGTGATCACAAATTAAATTCACAATAAAGATCATATCTACACCAATTTTATCACAAGAAATGTTGTTTGCTAAATCTACAATCAGAAATAATCCCTAAATAAATTAGGATTAAAGTGTCACCTACATGTGTAGGTACATGATTATCGATTTTTAATAGACACTTATGTCTGTAATTGCTTTCTAAATTGTTGTATTTATATCCCATCATCTTATATGCTATTCTTTATGGTGTTATCTGCACAGCAGACCTGTAAGATAGATAAGACTGAGAACTTGCTCAGAGTTGCTTCATGCAAAACTATAAAGCAGGAGTGTCCACACTTGGTCACTTAAAGATGTGTGGACTTCAACTGTGGAGTTGTAGTCCACACAACTTAAAGTGGCCAAGATTGAACATGCCTGCAACAAAATATGTGTTCTTGGAAATATTTTTATTTTTTAAATATGTGTTTTTTTCTTGGAAATATTTGAAATAGTAAACAATTTATTTCTCACCTTCCTATCTATATAATTTGAAGACACTTTTATTTGCCTTACCATTGTACTGTATTAGAAACTAGTACTTTCTTGTGACTGGGCTGTTCAGAGACAAGTCTCTAATTCAGATTTAATCTCAGCCATAAACTTACAATTCCTAATTAAGCAAAGTATTTGTAGCTTTTGCTTCCACTGCAGAATGAAAATATATTGCTGATCTTTCTTGCAGGGCGACTTTATATTAAGTGCTCTAAAATAGCCTTTATGAATATCAAGTACCATCATTCACATCACACTACTATATCCTTGAGTAATTTCTATCCTCTAGGAAATGCCGCCTTACTTTACTATCACTTTGATAGGGCTGGTATATTTGGGAGCTAGAAAACTCTGGGAGTCCCATAGATGGCAGCAAATAATTGGAACATTTATTTTTATCCTGCCTTTATCATTTTTATAATTCAAAGCAACAAACATTGCTAGTACTGTTTTCTTCTTCTATTTTCTATACAACTCCTCACAACAAATCAGCCACAACAAATTGTCTCTGTCTGTCTCTCTGTCTGTCTGTCTGTCTATCTGTCTGTCTACCTACCTTGATGTAACTTGACAATAAACACATTGTCATAGACCCAGTAATTAAGCTACAAATTCATGATGTTTTTTGTAAAAAATTCAAAAGACATGGTTCGCATTTTGGTTAAATATTCTTGAGAGCATCTTTTCATGCATTGAACTAAGGGCAAGTCTATATTTGGGCTAATGTTTATTCAAGAACCAAAATGAGTCAGATACAGGACAAGTAATACCAAAGTTCACTACGTAGGCTCTGGCCTGTTCTGCTTGGTTTAACCCAAAATACAAGATCTCATTACTTTCTGCCTTTACACAGATGAAAACTATGTTGTTGCTCTGGCTAGCAATTGACATTCTTTCTTTTTCCTCCAGAAGAATGAAGTGTTTATGGATTCAAAGAAAGGGTGATTTTTTTTCTACTAAGAAAGTAACACCTAGGAATATTTAGGTAGCAATTTGATGAAATTCCATGGCTTTGGGAAGTGTCTGTGTAAACTGTGTAAACTAAAATAAACATTATTTGAGGAACAGCCAGTTCCTCAAATAATGAAGTCTACGGAAATAATGAAGTCTACTGAAATGGCCAAGGCCAACATTTTATTCCTCTCTCTCTTTTTCTTCTTATGGGTCAATTAAAAACAAAATAGATGTCCTTTTTCTGTTCCCTAAATCTCAACACATGGAAATATTGGTCCAATATTAAGGGGTTAATGCACTTGCTGCATTAATTAAACTCCTGCAAAGTACTGATTTTGCCAGTTAAAACTTCCTAACCCTTCCCACCACTAATAAATAATTCCAAGAACTTCATCTTTCTTTCTATCTTGGGGGTGTTTTAGTGGTCACAGACGAAGTACAAGCCCCTGATAAAGACATGCATTTTAAAAGACTGGATTCATGCAAGATGCTAAATCAAACTAAACAAACTTACCATGATGTGTTTATCCAGATTGAATGTTACCTTCTTTGGGTGCAGTTTTTATACTTACTTGTTTTGCTTTACAGATCCACAGTGGGCTCCCTTCTGGCAGATAAGGTAATTCATATATTATTTGTATAACTGTTGAATTGTTTATTCATCAGTCTTATAAATGCTTTTTAAAGGTATATAGCATGTGATGGTGTGAGTGGTTAAGATGCTGGATTTGTCAGAAAATCAGTGGCTCAAGTTTGAAATCCAAGCATTGCCACATTACAGAGTGAGCTCTTGTCTGCCTAGCTCCCACCAACCTAGCAGTTCAAAAGCATGTAAAATGTAAGTAGATAAATAGGTATCACCTTTGATGGGAAAGTTACAGTGTCATTGCATCTCGGCATATATTTGTGTCAGCCACATGGCCACAGAAATGTCTTCAGATAAATGCTAGCTCTTCAGCTAGGAAATGGAGATGAGCGTCACCCTCTAGAGTCAGCTACAATGGCAAGGAAACCTTTTAATAGCTGTAATAGTTCAGTGAAATCATAAGATCTAAATGTAAAGTGCTTAGAGCATTGGAGTGCCACTTCCTTGATCATTTACCACACTCTGTTTATTCAATCAAAAGTAATGTAGCAAAATTGCAAACTTTCTTAAAAAGGCAACTGGACTTTTATTATTAGATGTTATAGGGAAATGTTTCAATTCCTATCCTGGAATCTTTCTGAATCCCATATGAAAAAGGAAAAATAGTAAGGAATACAGTAGAACCTCCAACCTCGGTTCATGAGGTTTTTGCAAGATGAGCAAAAATTTTTAATAAAATTTAATTCATCGCAACAAAGTTATAAAAAACAGGCATCTGGACTGGATTTTTCTCAAGTAGAAACGTTTCACCTTTAAAGCCAAAACTCACAAGATGAGCACTGCGTGATGAGCTCGCGTGGGAAATCTCACAATGGAGCCGATGGTTCTTCTCTCTTGCTGTGTAAAAAGTGTAAATTAAGTGAAAGTCATTCAAGAGAAAGAACTCCTGAGATTCAGATTCCAGATTCTCCTTCCAAGCAATCATCCTCCCCCTCCTCCCTCTCTCCTCCCTCAGGCCAGCCAGGACTCTCTTCAAAGCGTAGGAAGGTTGACCCTTTGTCTTCCCTGTCACTTGCTCACACACACACACAGCCCTCCTTACATGACACGATGCAGCTCATCCCCCCCCCACCCATCTCATCTCCCCTCTCATAGCACAGAGGCAGGTTATGTTAAGAAACATTTCCAGACCACCCAGGAAAGACCCCCAGAAAGGCATTGCAGAGAGAAAATACCATTTTGCCTTTGAGTGGTGGCAGCGGATCCACCCAATCTGACAGAGGCCACCCATATAGCGCCGGCCGAGCAGCAACTGATGGTCAGAATCTGCCTTGGAGCAGATCCTTAAGTGCTGGTTAATTTGTTTTATTTTTACTTTATATTATTAATAATTGTTACTTGTTTCAGATATTAGGGACAATCATTTCTATGTAAAATACCATTGAAAATGATTTTATGAATATTTTTGGGAGCATGGAATGGATCATTTGACTTTACATTGTTTCCTATGGGAAACCTTGCTTTGGTTTAAGAGCGATTTGGATTAGGAGCATTCCTCCAGAACAAATTATGCTCGCAATTTGAGGTTCCACTGTATATACATTTCTCAAAAGGAGCAGGAAACAGTGAAACAAGATACACTGAGTTCTCACATAACAAACTAAAACAAGGTTAGCAGTAAAGATTCTGAGAGAAGATAGCATTATGGTTTCAGCTTTATCACTTCAGGGTCTGCTGAAAAGTTGTTTTCCTGCAAATGTGTTAAAGCCAAACAGGAGAAAATTTAAATCTTGTCCCCCCCATATTGATGGAAGGATTTAATGTTTTTATATATATAGATTATTTTATTCCTCTTGAAAGCCAGTTGGTTTTATTATCAAGAATTTGGAATTTGCAATCAAGAAGAGAATGTCTATGGTCTTTAAGATGTAAATGAACTGCAAATGTTTCAGAAAATTACACTGTTGAAATCTTTTATATAGATCTTTTTTGGTCTCTCCAATGTAAAATTCTGAACAAGCTTCATTATATTGAATGGCTTAAATGACATCTGTCTATGCTTGGGAATCTTGTCTTTAGGATTTACTAATTTATGTTTAAATGTATTCATTGGTTTGAATTGAATTTGAATGTTATGTAGTTTTGATTTTGTACCCATCCTGTTGGATGACATATGCCATAAATTATGTTTTTGTTGGCATTACAGACAACAAAGTTGCAGCCTAGGTTGATTTTCCATGTTCTTTAGGTCCAACCAGCCACAGCAAATTATTTTGGTAACAAAATGGCAATATGAATATAATTATATAATCATGTAAATATTATACTTCCATATGTGTGTCAGGATATCTGACACTAGTTAAGACATTTGCATGATTATGTCATCATATATATCTTATTTTGCCCTCCTCCCATACTTGCCCATGAGGTAAGTTGGTCTAAATTCTTATAATTACCACATATCAGTCATGTTGATTGGGGAATTATAGAAGTTAATCCCAATGTAGCTGGAGGGTACAAGGTTGAGAAAAGCAGTATCACCTGAAGTCCCTGAGACAAGAAAGAATATTGCCAAAAATGCAGTTTATATATATTTTAAATGGGGATACAATCTATTAAATATATTTGTTTCTTGACATTTCAGGCTTTTAATTTCTAGGGAACTCTGTCTTTGCTTTGAAAGTATATTTTATTTTTATTAAAACTAAATAATCCAACCTTATTTAGCTAGGTTGGAAATTCTATGATGGTGATGACTATCATCCAGAAGAGAACAAAAAGAAAATGGCAGAAGGAATACCTCTAAATGATCAGGTATTGTACATAGTTTGGAGCCACTTTAACAAGCAAATGTATAAATGACGCAGTTGGAGAAACTTCACTGGCACAAAAACTGAATGATCTGAAGATATTATATCAGTGAATGGCATCCTTTAAAGTTGTGTCATTTGATATCACTGTCTCCGACACAGCATTGCATGGTATGGTCAGAGGTGATCTGATTGTAATTCAGCTGGCCTCGGGAGGACTCTCTTCATCCAGATTCTCCCAAAGTGATAACTGCATAATCATCCCTATGTTCAGTTCATCAAATTGCCTTTTAACTTTAAAAGCTGCCTAATGGCAGAGCAGTTGCAGACCTTATGTCTAGACCCTGGGTGTCCAACTTCAGTGACTTTAAGATGGGTGGATTTCAACTCCCAGAATTCCAGCTGGGCCAAACTTGGGCACGCCTGGTTTAGACAGTCCTAACAGAGTACTAGAAAGTCCTGAATTCCCCCAGTTCTGAGCACATGCAAAATGATGTTAGGGAGAACAAGAAGTCTGCATGTGCTTCCAATAAGTTCTAATTTTTATCCATTTGAACTGCAAATTATTGTGCTTCAGTGAACTATGTTCAGTACTTTATGTCAGTTAAATTAGTTTGCTGAATGCTGAATTATATTTAATTAGATAGGCAATTAGATCAAAGGAATTTAACATGCTTTAATTCTATATAACTCCCCCACTGAGATACCACCTTGATATGCTTGTAGGGCTTTTGGGCTCTAGGATGAGAGCTATGCCAGAGATTGACTCATACTGGACAGATCTCATCAGAGGAGCCAGACCAAGAGTGTCTCCGTCCCATAAAAATATGTTGAGACGTAATTTTCAGAAAACCATACTGGCTCAGTCGTCACCCAATCAATGAGAATCATGCTAGATGTTGGAGTTCCTGGATATTTGGTGAAAAATGGGCTACAGGACTTCACAGGAAAGAAAATGGCAACCCATTCCAGTATCCTTGCCAAGAAAACCCATAGACAGTAACAAAAGGCTAAAAGATATGATGCCAAAATATGAGCCCCTAAGGTTGGAAGCTGTCCAATATGCTATTGGGGAAGAGCGGAGGACAATTACAAGTAGCACCAGAAAGAATGAAATGGCTGGGCAAAGCCAAAAGGATGCTCAGCTGTGGATATGTCTGGGGGTGAAAGGAATTAGTTCTGGATAGAGTAGCACTGCCCCAGACAGAACTGGTGCAGAACTTGGGGGTTCTCTTGTGGCTAGGAGAGCTTTTGCACAACTTTGTGTTGTGTGCCAGTTCCACTTGTACCTGGACCAAGAATCTCTGTGCTGAGTCATTCACACCTAGTCATTTCACATCTGGACTACTGCAATGCACTCTATATGGGGCTACCCTTGAAAAGCATCCAGAAACTAC
>JANHZU010006491.1:6086-25803 GCA_032468055.1 Acrochordus granulatus | reverse complement strand
AAAATTTAAAGGACTGGTTTGGCCAAAATTCAGCAGCACTTTTTCGTGCGGCTGTAGATAAAAATAGGATCGCCAACATGATCGCCAGCATCCGATAACAGATATGGCACAAGAAAGAAAAAGCAATTGGGATGTACTTATACAACTTTACATAGGTAGTTTTCCTGGGGTTTGGAAAGGATTAATCTACTTTACATTGTTTCCTATGGGAAAAACTGTTTTGACCTATGAACAACTCAGTTTACAAACAGTTTTCCAGAACGGATTAAGTTCGTAAACCAAGGTTTTACTGTTTATCTTTTATTATCTTGAAATGCTGACTCTTGATTTACAATGTAATGTGCATTACATTGAAAATCAGTTAACCAGAAGAAAAATCTAGAAATTCTGTATGTTTCCTCTTCTTTACATTAGGTTATAGCTTAACCAGGGAGGAATGGATTATTTTTAAACTAGCTTTCAATGAAACATACAGGTACTCATTTAACAACTCACTGTTAGTGACAATTCAAAGTTATGACAGATCTCCCAAAACTACTTACACCCGGATTTTGAAGTTCAGACAGTTGCACCTTCCCCTAGTCATGTGATTGTGTTATGGGTGCTTTGCAACTCACTTTTTGACAGCTCACTTTTACAGCTGTCCACAGTGTCACATGGCTCATATGACCATAATTTTTGTTGTTTTTTGCTAATTTCCAACATTTATTTCTGGTTTCCAGAAAAACCACCACTTAGATAAAACGGATTTGCTTAATGACCATGGCAAAAAGATCATAAAATTGGATGTGTCCACATAGTGACCTGTGAAACAACTTCAATGACTTATGACCATAATTCCAGGCTCAATTACAGTTGTACGTTGAGGATACATGTAACCAATTGTACATTTATATAGTTGCAACCTTTATGTTTAATTATTTCTATACTGCTTTTCTAGCACTATGTAGCTTTACAATACTAATCATTAACTAAAATATTTGAGAAAACAATAAAAAAACAGATATAGAGAAATGACTGGGTAGATTCAACAAATCTAATAACAAGTATTAAAAAATAACATTTAGGCTATACAGATAGTCCTCCAATTACAACCACAATTGGGCTGGGAATCTCAGTCATTGAGAAAGTGGTTATTAAGCACAACACCATGTGACTGCCTTGCTCAGCAACTGCAATCCTGGCTCCTGTAGTTGCAATCATTGTGAACCACGAGAGACAAGACCTGGATTTCCCAGGTGTGTATGGGGAGAAAGGCTGCATCTCCTGGGAACAGTAAGGGACTAGGCCTCCCATTATATCTGGGAGGCATGAGCACTCCCCCCACACATGGGGGAGAAGAATCACAAATGATTCAGTCCATTTTCACCAAATTTGAGGTCCATTTCTTCAAGGTGCTTAGGGATTTCACCTCTAGAAAAATTCTTCTGTCCTGGAGAATGGACCTCAGATCTGGAGAACAGTGAAATCGCTACTGAATTCCAGTGTTCTGAGCCTTTCAGAATGTCGGTGTTTGCAAAGATTTTTCCCTCCCCTCCAGAAGGCTCAGAAAGACTCCAGAAAGTAGGGAAAAACATTAGCAAATACCAGCATTCTGAAAGGCTTAGAATGCTGGCACCTATTAGTGTTTTCGCCAGATCTGAGGTCCTGTTCCTCCAGCAACTGGAATAATTTCTCTCCCTGTATAGAAATTCCTCAACACATTGGGGGAATGAATCTCAAATCCAATGTCCCTCCATTCAAACTTTCCTGCTGGCTTCTGGGGAAGCTAGCAGAGATGATTGTAAATTATTATTACATGATTTCAGGACACTTGGCAACCAATCAAAAATCCCAACAGGTTGCCAAGTGCCCAAAATGTGAGCATGTGACTGAGAGGGACTTGGCATGAAGAAGTGCTTTAGGGTTGTAAAACACCCATTTCAAAGCTTTGTGAATGGTCATTAAGCGACTGGTCATGAGTCGCAGACTACCTGTAATCAATTTTCCACTTGCAAACAGTATACTCCAGTAAACCCAGTTATATTTACTTCTGAGAAGACAATCTAGAAATTCATTGCGAAAGAATAAAAATGATTCAAGCAACCTTAACCTGTAAGTGCCAGCCTCATTTAATCAATATTTTCAGAAACAGTACACTGAAAGCACTTCCACAACTGTGATTTCAACATAAGCTTTAATTCAAGTTAATAAATTATGTGCTTCTCTGGAAAATACATACCTCCCACTGACTGATTATACCCTTTAGTTGCTGGATTTCTGCATCTTTCTTTTCAAGTTCCAATTTTGATCTCTCTAGTCTTCCATCTTTAAGAAAAGCCTCCTACAAATAAAGAATTAAAGAATATAAACTTAAGAGTTTATATTAGAGTTAAAAATGTAAAATATTAATATTAAATGTTATCAAATGCTGAATATGCATCGTGATGCTTTATATTTATGTCAGAATCAAAACAGAATGTCTTATGCCAACTGAATTGATCAGATTAGCAACATTCTGTTTTATTGTAACATATTTACAGTAATCGTAATATTATTTAATTATAGCCTATCCTTGCATTAACTTTTCATTCATGGAAAGGATATTCTTTTTTCACTCTTTTTGGAATGAGATGTGGAAATTGAAAAGTTTAGTTTGTGAACCTAGCTTTCAAAGGATCAAATTTTCTAGGATTCTGTTTAAAAAACACATCCAAATACTTTTGTTTGTTTACAAGTAATGCTAACAGACAGAAATAGAACAGAAAACAATAGATTTCTTGCATCAGCATGTCATTCATATGTAATGACTTTTCAGAACGCTGGCTAATTATTCTGTACCAATTTAGCCATTATATGGAAACTGAATCTTAAGAGGAAATTAAAAAACCTGTGACTATTTGAGTCATAATTTCAGAAATATTTCCTTACCAGATTTTTCAATGCTTTCAGTAATAACAGAGCTTTTAATGTATTACCTTCACTGGAAAAGTTCTTAAAAATTCAGGGAGATATTCGGAGATTTATATGCCTTGATAACAGCCAATATTGAACTGTATAGCACAATTAAACAGGAGTTGATAGAGGAAATGTTTTATGACTTTTTGTATTATGTCATAAAATGTTTTATGATGTTTATATCATTAAATGTTTTATAAAATTTGCAAAATTTCAATTCTAAAGGAGTCATTCATCCCCAATTTTGGATCATTCCGTAATTAGCCCATATGAGTTACTGTGATTCAAAACTGTTGCCCTACAATGCACTATTTTGTGTAGTTAAAGGTTACACAAAGACAAACAGGAGAGTTTCAGAAATATACAAGACAATCCATGACCCATTGGGTCATTTCTGAGATATTTTCTTACCAAAACAGATAAACAGAATCATCAAGAGAGAGCAAAAAAGCAGTGAGAGCAGGAGCAGCTTCCAACTTCCTGCTAATTTCCCCACTGACTTTGCTTATGGGGAGCTGGTAGAGAGCATCAGAAATAATGACATGATCGCAGCTGATTACAACAGGGTTGCAAGATGGTGCAGCAACGCTGCAGTGGCCACAACTTTGCCAATACAATTGGTCTGAAGATCGTAGAAATTTCAATCCAGTGGGAGTATTGGGTTCCAGATTTTGGATGCATTGTTTAAGTTAACCCATTTGAGGTATAGGTAGTCCGTGATATGTGACTATAATTGAGTCCATAATTTTGATTGTAAATCATGACAGTCATAAAGTGGGTCATCACAAACCCGATTTTACAACCTTTTCCCCAGTGATTGTTAAACAAATACTGCAGTTATTAAGCAACCCCATTGTTAGCTATCTCAGTTTCCAGAAAAATCCTTAGTTTCCAGCAAAAACATGGTAAATTAGAGTCAGGTGATTGCAGGACGCTGTTAACAGCCATAAATGTGGGCCAATTGCCAAGCACCCAAAATGTGTGGTCATGTGATCATAGGGAAGGATGGATGTCGGAACTCTGAATCTGGGTCATAAGTCCTGTTTTCGGGGTCCATTGTAATTTCAAGGACTATTTGTACCTTGATTCAAAAACTGCTGCCCTACGATACACCATTTTGGCCAAGAGAAGATTACAAACAGATAGGATAATTTTACTACTACGTTAGACAATCTGAGATCCATTAGGTAATCTTTTCAGAGATATTTCCTTACCAGATTCCACAATGCCTTCACCAATGGCAGAAGTTCTAATGTACTGTCCTCACTGGAAAAGTTGGGATACATATGTGCCTTCAAAAAAACCCATGCTGAGCTATATAGTACAGTCAAAGATCAGTAAAACAAATGTTTTATAACATTTTGTATTATATCATAAACTCTTTTATGATAATTTTTATGTCCTTTTTAAAAATAAAATTTGCCTAATTTCAATTAATTTAGAATCATGGTCCTGGATTTTGAATGTATTGTGTAATTTAGCCCATTTGAAGTACCTTGGTTCAAAAATTGTTGCCCTATGATGCAGCATTTTTCCCAATTAAAGGTTACAGGAACAAGAGTTTTAATAGTATAAAGATAAATCATTGAGAAAAAATTACTATTTTTTTTTTCTGAAGACACAAAATGCAGGTTCTGTTCCAGACAGATTCAAAATTAATCTGTTGTCAGACTTGGCAAAGAAATAAGAATATACAAACTAGTATTCTCATTACATTTTCCAAGCATCTAAAAATCTTTTGTTGCCAATTATGCAATAATTTCATTATTACCAGAAAAATGAAAATAAAAATAATATTCTATTTATGGAGTTTTTTGTAACATGCAAACAATTTGTTTCATATTTATTTAAAATATTTTTATCATGTTCTTGAAATATAAAGCTCCATAGTGACCTAAATAGGTTAACAGATATTCCTTGTCTATATATTTGATGCAATAAAAAGGATGAAGAAAAGAGAAGGAAAACAAGCAAAATCATGATCCATTCTTAAAGTGATATAATTTGCTTGTCAGATAATTTCCAGGATTAAGAAATTTTTTTGGCAAGTCTTATGCTGCTTCTGTTTCTTCTTTGATTTTTTTTTAGGATAACCAATTTTGACTACTCTAATTCATCTATACTCATTAAACTGCAGATATAATATGTATTTAATTCCTCTTAAATATACCTGTGTGCGGTCACAAAATGTACTGTTATCTATTCCATAATCTGTGATAGGCTCCCTTCTTTTTTCTTTATTTAGTATTTTATGCATATCATCTTCCAGTCTATTGAAGAATTCGCCATCATTCAAGAAAGTATGTGGCGAGCTCAATTCCTGTAAAGAAACTATAATTAACTTCTAACAAAAACCACCCAATAGCTAAACAGTAAGCAATTGTTTTAAGGTCTAGGGATAAATTTCAAAACAGAATTTATATATTCTTATGAAAAAATTCCGTTCTTGGATAAATTTAAACATGAAATATCATTGCAAGTCAAGTTTAAAATATTTTAGTAATTCCTCACTCTCAGATAACAGATGTGATAAATATTTGTGTCCAATTGGATTTGCATATAATGCTGAACTATAGTTTGATATAAGAAGTTATAATAAGCCTTAAAACTATGTATCTGTCCTCTCCTGTCATAGTTTTACAGCAGAAACTTTCCATCTATTTTAAATAAGCTGTCAGGTGCAAGAAACCAGATCCACTTGTGAAAGGTCCAAGTTAGTAACTTTATTAGGTTCTGCCTATATTACAGGAATCTCCCCAGACTGCCTGCTTTCCCTGCGAACAACCAGATAAGGATTCATGGCACTTAGAGAGAATCGGGCTTCTGCCTTTTGTGGTTGCACTCAAGGCTAATTCTCCACTTGACCCGTCCATCATTCTGGCCTGGAAGGTTCTCAACATAAGTCACCTAAAACCAGCTTTTTTAAATTATACTCTGCCACCTAAAATTAATTTATACCCCCAGATATTATATAAATGGATAAATCTAATACTGTACCTGTGCAGGCAAGGTAGAACCACTCTTAAATTCATTCTATACTTTGTTACCAGGGCAAAATGAGAGTAAATTTTGACAGGTTTCTGTTTTGCCATTACTAGTCTGATCAGTTTTCAAAACAAAACAAATTTTTTGCATCTGCTCCAAGCTGCTCATGATCCCCTGAGGGACTCATGACCCTGTTTGAAAATCTCTACCACAAACAGTAGTTAATATCAACTGTTATTAATTATGTGTCTGACTCTAGGGAGTGGTGCTCATCTCCATTTCATAGCCAAAAAGCCAGCACAGTCTGAAGATGTTTCTGTTTCTGTCTATATGCCGATGCACACAGACCAGTTACCTCTCCCACCGAAGGTGGTACCTATTTATCTACTGTCTTCCAAGCTACATTGATGTAAAAATGATGTAACTCATAACCCAAGGTTTGATTAAATAACATTTGCCATGTGGTCTCCAATTAATTAGACAACATAATTATTAAGAAAGAGGCCCTCAAACAATGAGGAAAAACGTGGTAAATCAAGGCAGGAACAAGCATGAAGGACATAACTGGTGGTTGGGATTATCACTTTGGACCTTAAGAAATCCTATTTTCTGTCTAAAAATTTATTCATAAAAATGTTTAAACAGTCATTATTCATACATAAAGAATGTATAAGAAACAGAACTAAACAACTTGTATTGCTGTTCTCGTAATTTAATATCAGAATTTTTAAAAACCATTTCTATCTTTCTGGATTTTCTGTTATCTAGGTACTTTGAAGAAATGCAATGGTCTGGTATGCAATCTTAATCTGTTGTGCTCAGAATGCACTTAATAAAAGGCATAAATCATACCAGCTGACATGCTTTAGGCTACTTTTTATGTACAAGTCAGCCTTCACTCCTGGAAACTTTCTGAAAAAGTCTATCCAGTTTTCTTGATAATCTTCTTGGAAGTGGTTTGCCATAGCATTCTTCCAAATGTCATGGTTCAAGGTCACCCACCTGGCTTTTCATCTAAGGCAGGATTATAATTCACGGTCTCTTAATTTCTAGCCCAGTGCCTTTAACGGCTACATAAACTCAATTTACGACTGATCAATTAACAACTGTTCAGAATTATGACCTCAGAAAGGGTGCTTTACAACCTGTAACCAACATTTACAGACATCATAAAAGCTCACTCCACCTCCTCATAGTCACACGATTCATTTTGGGCACTTGGCAAGTAGCTCACAACCAGTTGCTGTGCCCCATGATTATGTAATTACTATTTGCAATCTTTTTTGCTGGCTTTTCCAGAAAGTCAATGGAGAAGTCGGCAGAAGAGACAGTAAGCAGACAGGACAGAGGAACTGAGGTTGTGATGTAATGTAGGTTGGATTCTAAGGAGGGAGAAGGTCCATTCCAGAGGAGTAAGAGAAACTCAGTCCAGATATTTTGTATGAGAGAAAAATGTGAAGACAACCCCTTCATAATACTTCAAAAGTATATGGTAGATATAGATAGTAGAAAGCTTAATCTGGTAAAATTCTTTCTATAGGAGTGGAAACAAAATAACTCAGTTTGGAAGAATCACTATGTGTCATTCTTAGTTTTGGGCCTGACAGAGGTCCGTTCCTGCAGTATACCAATTTCTAGCCATCAGAATGGTGGCAGGAAGTCGGCGCTGGACCTCCCTGAGCTCAAGGATGGAGCAGGGGCCACCGAGGAAGCTACCGGATGTGGACATTGCCGGTCAGCTGGGGAGGTGGGGTTTAATGTTAAAATGTTTTAAACAAAAGTTAAAAATGTTAAAAAATGTTGATTGTGAGCCACCAAGACTCCGTTAGGAGATTGGCGGCATATAAATTAGATGGATGGATGGATTTGCGCGCTTTCTAGCCTTCCTAGGCTAGTTGTAGGATGGTGCAAGGTGGCCTCAGTAGGAAGGCTGCACCTTGCATTGTCTGGGCATGTCTGGAACTGCAGAAAAAGGCAAAGATAAGTGGACCTGGGCGGGGAAAGAGCCTGACCTTCCTGGATGTGGTGGGGCAAGGACAGAACACTTTTCCCGGCCTCTGCTTAACAACCCACATGATCATTTAACAACTGCAACTGGGAGAGCCGGGATTGCAGTCAATGAGCAAAGCAGTCATGTGGGTATCTCACTTAATTGCTTTGCTCAACAACTGAGATTCTGATTCAATTGGGATCTTAAGTTGAGGACTACTTGTACATCAAACTGTAGAGAGAGTTTGATGGGGAATGGCCTTGAATAACAGGAGGAAGAACCACTACTAAACCAGATGGTCAGATAAGAAGGACTTGAGATCAGGTCAAGAAAATAATGTGAGAAAACATCTCAGACAACCCCTCCCTAGTTCACACTGTAAAGATACAGTGAGGGAGGGGAAGAACACATAAGATTGCAAGATTCTGTTACTATAACTGCTGCAATAAAATTAATCCTGACCTATATGGCTTTGGTTTCTTAGTCTAATCCACTTTATTGGACTTACAAAAATTAATTTTCTGGGCTATTGAGGACTATTATATAAAACAAAGTATTTAGCAGTAACCTACAATACATAACTCTAAAAATTATACAAAATAGCAATCAAAGAACAGAAAAAGACCACCTAGAAATTTAAAA
This sequence comes from Acrochordus granulatus, assembly GCA_032468055.1. Taxonomy (NCBI): domain Eukaryota; kingdom Metazoa; phylum Chordata; class Lepidosauria; order Squamata; family Acrochordidae; genus Acrochordus; species Acrochordus granulatus. The sequence continues at coordinate 17,249 of JANHZU010006491.1, read as the reverse complement.
TTATGAACCATGTTATCTGATCTGAATTTTTTCATATTAAAATCAAGAACTTACCTCTTGCTTTTTGGGAAAATGATCTGAAATATGAGAAATTTAATCACAGATTACATTTTTAAATAAATCTGAAGGCAAAAAAATCAAATTTCATTGCTATATATTTATAAAAATTATAAAACAAAATCCCTTACATTTAAAATCCTTGTTGATTTATCAGTTTCTTATTAACTGTACAAATGGGAATACTAGAGAATACCCAGAATAGTATCTTTTGCACACTAATTGTAGGAGAAATAGAAACATTTTGAAACTTGGCCTCCAATCTCTCTCTTACTTACATTGGAAATATTGATTCGGTTAAAAGGGATAAAGTAAAAGGATTTCAGCCTGCTCCCCTGAAGATTTTTCCAGTTCAAGGAACATCCAGCACTTGTGTTTTTGTTTAAAATTCTAATCCATTAAACAATCCAATTCTTCCCTCTCACTGTAATCTCTGTAAATTTTCTTAGCTCTTATAGTTAACGTCCTTCAACATCTACCCCACCAATTACAACAGAAACCAAAAGACATTTGCTCAAACATGTTTAGTCTCTGAACTTTTAAAACATAAACTGCCTTTATCTGGAGGAATGACTTTAGCTGAAACACAATTGTGTGCAGTTCATATCTGATGATTCTCCAGGAATTCTCAGCATCTTTCAAAACCACAAACTGTTATGTCTTCCTGAACCATTTCTCTAGGCCAAGTGTTACATTCTGCATCGACTTCTGTATTCCTGGATGATAAAATTCACTCAGGTTCAATTGCTCTAAACCATAATGATGGTCCATAAAGGGTAATAATTCTATCCTCAGTTATTCATGACCTTCCTTCTCAGCTCTAAGTAGTATGTGCAATGTACGTGCAACTGCCTTTGACAAACAACTAGTGGCTACAAAGGTTGCAAGATTTCTGATGGGATGGTATTTTTCTACTTCTAGATTAAGAGATTACTAGATTACTTCAATCTTTAAAGGGACTTCAACAGAATTAGGTTGGGAATACCTTATATGCTTTCCAGTAGAAGGTGAAGAAAGTCTTTCAGGAAGGATGGCTCAAAGTGAATTTTCCTGTGTTTATTGCATGCAGTTAAGTAGCCTTAACTGGAAGACAGTGTGTGGAGTTCACATGCATTGTGATCACTGACTTTAATACTGTTTTCACTGTTGCTTTTTTCTTAACCTATAGCTATTAAGGAGAATGGTCTAGTGATTAAGATGCTGGGCTTGTTGGCCCGAAGGTCGGCAGCCAAGTGTGAGGCCCAGGTGCTGCATAACAGGGTGAGTTCCTGTTACTTGCCCCAGCTCCTGCCAACCTAGCAGTTTGAAAGCATGGAAAAATGCAAGTAGATAAATAGATACCACCTCTGGTGGGAAGGTAACAGCGTTCCATGTACCTCGGCATATAGACATGCTGGCCACATGATCACAGAAGCATCTTCAGACAACGCTGGCTCTTCAGATATGAAATGGAGATGAGCACCACCGCTAGAGTTCTAAGGGAAAACCTTTACTTTTTTATATCCGTTAAAGCTCTCTAATGGTAAAAAAGTGGGACATGCATGACATGAAGTATTCATGTCATAAATGTAATCTGTAAAACATGTAATATTTTACAACTAACAGTAGTTTTTAGCCCTTTTAACATTTCATATTAAATGTATATGGGTATAATTATTTTTAATGCTTTAAAAGTCAGTTTCCCCAATCTGGCAAAACTTCTAATTTTTAGGATTGTTCTGAGCATATCTACTGGTTCACAAAAATAAGTGAAACATACCTATATTAGTATCAGACTGAAAATCTTTTAAAGATACTGTGAGAGGTTTGTCTTTTCCCTGCTGAGTTTTTCGTTTCTCTCTTTTGTTTATAGCCTTGCATGGAAGAGATGCATTTTCAACATGCTGATATTCCTATAACAGAATAAAAAAAAGTGTATTTTCTCTCTAATTATTTCAAAAATGTATACAGCAAATCTCTCTCAAAATGAAATAAGCACAAAAATGATATAAAACATATAGTTCAATTATTTTGATTGACACAATTTACTATTTTGGATGTTTCTCTAGATACCTAAACTGTATTTAGCATTATACAATGAACCATAAAACATAACAGTGTTATTATAAGCATTATAATTTGATAAAATTTATTATTTTGGATGTTTCTCTAAATACCTGAACTATATTTAGTATTATACAATGATCCATATAACAACATTACTATAAGCATTATTTTCTTAATCTGCTATTGACTTGACTATCCCAAATGCTTTTATCCTTCATGTGAAGTAGTTCTGCCTTATCCTGAAAGCTATTGGATGAGTTTAGGCCAATCATTCCATTTTTATCCAACCTACCTGACAGGGCTGTAGTTGTGGGGAAAACAGGAGGAGGAAGGAATATTAGATATGTTCACTGCTGTGAATTATTTATAAAGTAATAAAAGTGGGATAAAAATCTAATAAATAAATAAATAACTGCAAATATGATCCTATAGTTTTACTGTCACAAATGTATTACTTCAATGAATGGAATGATCTCACTCATAAGCAGAACAATTCAAAATTACCTTATATATCCTAAATAACGACAATATTACACAAGCATGAGTCCTGTATTTTGTTGCCCTAATTTCCAGCTAGATACCACTCAGGAACATTAGAAGGATGTAAGTGTCATCCTTAGTAGTCAATAACAGCTTTAACATCCATCAATTTCTCTAATAAGCTGTCCAAGTTGTATTTTTGTATTAGTGAATTCCCTAGATTAATTGAATTTTGTAAACTGTAAATAAGAAATTCAAAATTATTTATTTGGACATTCAACAAGTTAGCTTCACTGGATGTTCCAGGGTTCTCTCATTTTGTAGTAAGGAGGGAAAAAAAATCTCCCATCCATTTTCCCAATATGAGTCATTTTTTGGCCCAATTCATATTTTCTCATATTATGTTTTTCCAGGTAAAAAGCTCCAAATCTTTTAAGCTTGCAACAGAATAGCTGCTCTAGTCTTTTCCCAATTCTAAATTTTTGCCTTGAGGTACCGCAACCAGGAAAGTGCTTGTACAAATTTGGGCTATTGCCCAATAAAGGGTTCTCAAATTTTGTGTTTAGGCCAGGAGAGAAGGATCATGTATAACTTATGAGAGTTCACAGTTAAAAAAAAAAATAAACTGATCAGGCATAAGCAGGCAAAATGGGACTACTGTTACAACTTGCATCAGGCTTTGTTCTTCATTTTACCTGTACAAATACACAGTGTGCTATGAAGTTTGTGAAACATTATAATGTATTGTTCAAAATTTAATAATTTAAACTAACTGAAGTGGTATATTTAAATATTTATTGCCTAAACTTAAAACTACTGAAATCATTAATCATATTAATGGACACCATGAAAAGGGCTTACACAACATTTATCCTTTTAAGGATTACAATACCACAGTGCTTAAGAAACCTTCTTCTAATAGTTTCTTAATCTTGCTGTTGACCTTGCCATATTTTATTATTCATACTTTTTTATTGGAACAATGTATAAATTTTGTCAAATAGAATTACTCTATATAAATCACAACCTTTCTGGACTGCATTAGAGAAGGTATAAATAAAGAGGTACATATTACCATCTCTTATAATGCCCAGTCAGTCCTAATTCTGATCAAAATATTTGAAGAAAATATTAAAAAAACCCGACAGTCTTTTACAATGAATCCTATTGTTGATTTATTGTCCATATTTCCTATGTTGTATAAATTGAAGCAGCAGAGGAAACTGATTCTATTTTTGTTAGTTGATAAATTTGTTACAGCAAGACACTGAAAGCCATTGTACATCTTTCATTAGAGAAGTGGCATTTAGAAGCATGGGAAATTGCTATGGCTGAAAAGCTGACACAATAAAGCTGTGAGAGATAATCTCAGCAAAGAATAAATATATTCAAATTTGTAAAACTTTATTAACAATACGAACATTTTTCTTAACAGATTATCCTAAAATGGTTTTATGTAAAATATTAAGTATGGATGTATTTCTCCTCAAAAATCTAGTTTACAAACTAGGGATTGTTCGGTAGTTTCCCAATGAGATATTAACCAGTTATAATCATGCTTAGCTTCCAAGTCTAGAAAAATTCAGTCAGGAGCTGTCACTTGCAAATTTAGTATTTTAACTTCCTCTTTTGATCATATTTGATCTTCAGTGTTGTTTTTGTTTTATAAAAGAAGAATCCAGGTTACTTTCAATGTATGTAGGGAAGATCAATAAAGACGGACAGGAAATAATGGACTGGGAAGTATATACATTTTCTAAACAAATTCCTCTTTAAATAAAAATTTAGAGAAATGAATCAGTTTGGTCTTGACAAGAGAAAGGCTGAAGGAGAATATGATAGCATCAAGTACCTGAAGCCTGCCACTCAAAGAAAGTCACAAACTATTCTTGTATTTAACTAACTCCAGTTTTCAGCTGATCATTAGTAAAAAAAACTCCCTTAAGAAGAGTTCAAAAATGGAATTTTTAGTGAAGTAGAGAACTTTCTGTCTTTAGCTATATTCAAACAGAGTATGGATAGCTGTCCACTGAGGATACTTTAATTTTTGCTTATAGTAATTGTGTGCCTTACATGGTCTAAACAGTTCTTTGAATTCTATGCTTGAATACCCATCTGTCAAAAAGTGTTTTGGAAAGAAGCAAAGGTATCCAACATGTAGCATCTTAGTAAACATGAACACTAAGAGCCAAATGGCTGCTCACAGATGTATCCAGTGAGAAAACCAATGTTAAAGTTGCCAGAGTAGAAAGGCTGTGTTTTTTCTTGGGGACAGAATAAACCATGTCAAGTATATGGTGCCTAAATTCACTTTGATCTTTACAAAGAAAAAGGATATAAAAAGTTTATTTCCACATATTAATGTCTTAAATAATGTTTCTGAGAGACTCTGAGAGCTTTACATACATCCAGAGTGTGCCTCTCCTCCTAGTTCAACATTGGGGGCAAAAAAAATTACTTTTTTTTAAGTAATTGCCATGAATAAGATGACTGTCTATAACAGAATCTTTAGCAATATCACATTTAAATGGTGCTTTTAAGGAGGCCTTCAAGCTCCTGTGAATATCCCATTTGGAAAATCAGTGTCTAACAGGGAACATAAGGGAGCCCCACAAAAAACTTGTTAAGATGTAGATAACAAAACTCCCACCCTTGAGTCCAAAGCTGTAATAAACTCTTTGCAATAACAAGCTGTAATCCCTAACAGCATCATTCAGAAAACAGAAGAAATGACATCTGATAATTTTTACCTTTTCTCTTATGACAAAGAAACAAAATGTTCTAGGTGATTTCATATCTCTGTTTAATGTGTTCCCATCTAGGTGCTTTAGATGCCTGTAAAACTCCAGTCTCACCTACTTGTGCCTTAAATATGTGCTGTTCAGTCTTCAGTCATGATGGTTCAGCCATTCTGTATCCAGATGGAAGAAAGGACTTGGCCAAGTATCTCTTGAAACTGGCAGGTGCTTCGTTCCTGTTGATATGAGTCTTTGCAGTTACATTATCACCAATATCAGCATTTGCTTGCCCCTCAGCCCAAACAGGAAAGCCAGTAGTTCTTATCACTTTACATTATGGGAATCTGAGATAGATGCCCTGTTCTGTGCCAGTAAGCCCTCCCAATATATTCCTCAGCTTTTGATACTAATATCTGTTTTTAGTTTGTTATTTCTTCCCTTTAAGGGAATTGTTCTTCTGAAGAACTGCTGATGTCCAGGATGTCAGGGAAGCTTTCACTTAGACAGGACTCTGATGAGATTGTAGCACTGAAAGGCAATGCTCCATTTGGGTGATGATTCTTTGGTCTTGATTCCCTGCCAATGAGGGCAGGAAAACGAGGTCTAATGTACAGGATGTGAGAAGTGCTCTAATTGCAGAGTATCTTCTTCAAGGAAAGTCTGTGGAATTTGCTATATTTTATTGAAAAGCCATGACATTCCCAATATCCAAGATTTGAAATTAAGATGGATAACAGCTTTGTAACTATCTTGGAAGCTGAGGAGAACTCAAAGGGTAAGGATGTGCACTGAAATGTGTTTGATACATAAATCAGAGAAACTTGCAATGTCTTCAAAGAGTGGAGCTATACCTTTAAGCCTCTATGAGATCCACCAAAGTGATAAAGTCTCCTTTCAATACAGCACATACAAAAGATCTGAACATCTCCACATAAACTGATGTGACTTTACATGCATCTTGATGTCTTTAAAATCTAATATGACTCTTCAGTTTCATTTTCTTGGGAACTAAAACAAAAATTGAATATATGCCTGAGATCCAGTTGTTTGAAGGAAGTGCTGCTTATCAGATGAATTGAACTTTTCATTCCTTTTAAGATTTTAAAGAAAGAAAAACATTTTGAATTTCTGAAAATTGTTCAAAAGCACAACCTCCTTGACAGTACATGGGCTCAGTGATCTCAAACAAGACACTTTACAGGAGACTACAAACTAGTAGAATATTTCTTCTTCTACAAGATATAAGTGTCATGCCAGATCTATCATTTATTATCTCAAGGAAGCAGACTTTGGGATTGATTTTTATTCTTGCTGCTCATTTTATCTTGATTTTACCATTTGAATTTTTTAACCAGCAGGTTTTTTTATACTTTCTGTTACATGTTTAGTAAGGGAAAATTGTTATTGGGTAATTAAAGTTACAACAAATACTTAAAAATTATCTCTGCCACCAAGTTCTCTCTTTTTGTTTCTTGACTGGGGTATAATGGAGCAAAAATAGTACCAGTCCTTTCTCAGATCTGATACTCTCCCTTCTTATTGCAACACATATGTCACAAAGAAGTTCTCAAAGACATTATGCCCCATTAAGGAGAATAATTTAATAGTTCTTTAATAAGAAATTCTGCCACATCATCACCTGTTCTAGCTTTTGCAACACTATATAAGGTATCACAACATAGGAAACTTAGTCAGATTCCAACCCTGCCTTCTTGAGTATGAAGGAAGAAAACCCAGTCATGGATATCTCCTCTGCTATAAGAAAATAGTTCCTTCTCTGAAAAGAAAAAAAAATAGCTGTTGACTTGATAATTGGGACTAAAGCTTGCAGGATTTGAGGAAGAAAGCTTCCTTCATCAAAATTCCTTATGGCCTCATATTTATCCTTGAAACCCATGGCACCAGAACCCAGAGCAGCTACTAGGCTATTTATCACAACCTAAAGACACTCTGTTATATCTTAATGGATAACTATGGTGTTTCTTAATCTGGCCAAGAAAGGCTTACTCTACTGACTGTAAGAGGAGAAAAATGAATGTCTTCTGAAAAATGTGTTCATCCATCTACTCTTTGTAGTGTCTTTTCACTGCTCAGGATAATGTACATAAGGTTATTGAACTCTGGAAACTTTTGCAGATAATTCTTCTCTGGGAAACATAAGTCTACTGGAAGTTGAAATTGCATCTCAGATGACTCTATATCTTCAGAAGAAAAACCATCATGTCTGGAACTCTCCTCATAAAAAAAGCATATAGAATTTTTTCACTCTGCCTATTGGAAATATTATGTAAGAGAATTTGAGGAGATCAAAAGGAACCTCATCTTTTTTTGAAAGAAGAAACTGTTGGGCTAGCTGAATACTGGATTAATTATACAGCCATTTCATATGTTTGGAAAATACAGTATCTTATTTTGCTGTTTGAGCCTCTTTATAGCTGTGAGTTGAATTATGATCAGCCAGGGCTTAGTGTTTTTTAACTTTCTTCCTTTATCAGATCCTTCACGGAAAGTGGTTTATCCAGTCTTATAACCCAGGATGGAAGAATCTCTTATTTCAAATCAGAAGGACAGACTGCTGCTCAAAAATGGTTCCTAAACAAATCCTCTCTTTCAAATTTCACCTATTTTCAAATATGATTCAATCAGTATCCTGAGTATGTTTATCAGTATCCTGACTTGAGTATGTTTATCACTGGCCTAGCAGAGCCATACTAACTGATGACTGTGCCATATAAACCTTTGGTATCACAGCAAATAGCAGTGACGCTGTGTTGAAGAAACAATCATAGCACACATTTACCTCTTCCTTTTTCCTTGCCCTGCCTTGGGACTTAACTCCAAACCTAGCCCTGTCATTTGAAATTCCTGTCTGAATGGCTGAAATACATGCAGGAGTATAACATGTTTTTGACCTCTTTCTTGGAACATCTGTTATAGTATTCTCAACCCCAATTAATCCCAGATAGTTTACACTGAGGTGTTCAGTTAGCAACAAAGTATGATATAGCTAAGAAACATTTACAGAAACATTAGAAATTAAGAAAAAAAATATTTTTCACCAGTATATAGAAATCTGAATATTTCTACTATTACACCATGTATACCTTTCCCACTAAAATAGAAGTCAATCTTATTATGGTGTTATTATTGCAAAGAATGCCTATAGCTTATTTTTAGAAAATCAGTCATATATCTAGCAATGGAATCACACCCACCCATATTTTGAACTGTGATCTAAAATTAGAGAAGATTTAATTACATTTTCTTACTCTAATTGCATTACCATACTGAAGAACAAATTCTTTTACAAATTATATTCTTTGTTGTGTGAATCTGAAACTGCTAGATAATTGTATGTTCTGAAAGCAACTGAAAAAATCCTGTATGGAATCAAACAGAAAAGGCTGACTATATTTATAATAGAAAAGTAGTATCACTGGATTTCAGGAACAAGTTGTACACTGATTAATTTTATCTCTGCTCTAATCAAAAATTGTTGTGCGTTGTTCCCAGACAAGTTAAAGCATAAGGCAGAATTTATTTATTTACAGATCCTGATTTTTTGGAGGAATCCTGGATTTCATGTAACAGAAAGCTATCATTCCTTAGTTTATTAATTTTAACAAGAGGAACAAAACTTAAAATAAAAAGAATTGGGTATACTAATGCATAGCTGCCAAATACAGTAATTCTAATTTATGGTTCTATGTGATCTGAATTAATATTTTTCACATTAAATGATAAATGCCTATAATTTACTGATAAATCTGTTTAGCATATACTTTGTTTAAACTGAAATCATATAATTTAGATTAATAGTTTATTAATTGATGCTGGCACTTTATAGTTTTAAATTTTATAACACTTATTTTAATACACTAAGCTATGAAAAAAGATTGATTGCCCTTCTTTTTGATTTTTTATAAAAATACACAATTTTTGTCAATGTTTAAAAACAACATTGAGGTTAGATTGGTAAGATAGTTTACTTAATCAACTTGTGTTAAATTTTATAAAACATGTACATGTAGGTTATGACAACAACTGGGACTGGAATTTCCACTGCTAAGTGATGTGATTATGAAGTGTTATGTCATGCAATCACATCGCTTAGTGACCGCAATCCCAGCAGTGCTCATTAAATGAGGACTTCACTTGATCACAACATGGAAAGATATGGGTGTACTAGGCAAGCAAGTTAACAGGTGAGAGCTATAGGCAACTGAGTGCTATGGGCAGGTGGATGCTACAAAGCATGAGCAGGTGGGTATTACAGAATACAGATAGGCAGGCAAACAAGGTGAGACCAGAAGTGATTTATGAACTCTTGCCAGCTTCCCCACTGACTTTGCTTGATGGAAACCAACAGGAAAAATTACAAATGGTGATCACATGACTATGGGACATTGCAAGTGTTGCAAGTACAAGCCAGTTGCCAAGTGTCTGTCCACTGCATAGACACTTCGACAGCCACAACTTTGACAAAAGTTGAAAGTCCCCCTCATTCAGCACCATTGTAAGTTTAAATGATACCTGAACAAATGGACATAATCCAAGGACTACATGTATAAAGGATGAAAACAAAAAATGTTTCCTTTTTGGTGCAAGAAAACAAATAGAAGTCCTATCCCTTGTTTTTATTTTCCTGTTGTTCAGACAAGAACTTGAGAATATGTTTTAGGATTAATGTAATTAATTGTGGCTTCCTTTCCTGACCTAATATTTCAACTTTTTAAAGCTCTCGACATTTTTCTACATTAAAAAAGTAATTGATATTATGGTAGATCCATACTTGGGAAGAGATATTTATTATGCTTTAATCATAATGAAAGTAAGAAATACCTTTCTGTGTTCTTCATATTCCAGTTTGCTTAAAAGTAAAGCTTTTTCAAGGTCTGCTTCAAACATTTCAGAAGTCAGCTGAAAAAACAAGGCAGAAAAACAGATACTGTGACAAAACATTTAACTATAGATATCTCTTATTTTTAAATGCTCCTTTGATGAAATGAAATCAGACTACTTTTCACTACCTTTTACTGTGTCACTGTGTTCCATACATGAGATAGTAAATTAAGTTAAGACCAGGATAAAATTTCTTAGAAAAATCTTGCTCCTGTGTAAAAATGTACAGTGGAACCTCAGATTGCGAGCAAAGCGAGAACCTTGGTGCATGAGGTTTTCCCAAGACAAGCAAAAATTTTTAATAAATTTTATTTTGGTTGACAAGCAGCAACTTGTAAGATGAGCAATGTGCCATGAGTTCGTGCAGGAAATCTCACAACGGAGCCGACGGTTCTCCTCTCTCGCTGTGTAAACAGTATAAATTAAATTTATAAATTGAAAGGCGTTCAAGAGAAGGAGCTCGCAAGACTCGGACCCGGATTCTCCTTCCAGCAGTCCCCCTCCCCTTCCTTCCTCCCTCTTATCTCCTTCATGCTAGCCAGGACTGTCTTCAAAGCGTGCGTGCACACACACACACACACAACATACAGACATATCCCCTCATCACCCATGCACACGCTCACAAAAATACACACACATATCCCCTCATTGCCCGGCACCATCCAGCCTGCCCCCTGCTGCCCATCTCTTCTCCCCTCATAGCACGGAGGCAGGAGGCACGAGAAACATTTCCATACCGCCCAGGAAAGATCCCCGGAAAGACATTGCTGAGGGAAAAGGCCATTTTGCCTCAAGTGGCAGCAGATCCTCCGATCTAGCAGGGGGTGCCGGACAGCAGCAGCCGAGGCCAGAACCTGCCTCGGAGCAGATCCATAAGTGCTGGTTAGTTTGTTCTATTTCTGCTTTATACTGTGTGTTAATCATTGCTACTTGTTTCAGA
>JANHZU010006490.1:49341-60071 GCA_032468055.1 Acrochordus granulatus | reverse complement strand
GACTCATTAGAAAAGACTGTGATGCTGGGAAGGATTGAAGGGAAGAGGAGAAGGGGACGGCGGAGGATGAGATGGATGGGTAGTGGAGTCCGTGTGACGGGCGTGAGCTTGGAAGGACTCCGGGAAGCAGTACAAGACAGGGGGGCCTGGCGTAATGCAATCCATGGGGTCATGAAGAGTCTGCGCAACTGAACAACAACATACAGTCCTGTCAATTCCATACATTTCCTGATCTCAGACTGTGAGTGTAAACTTGCACTGGAGGAACTATTCTCTTATTCCAGATTATTTTCAAGACATCCATCCTCTTTGTTTTGTCACCAGGAGGACATTCAAGGGTGTTCTCCCATTAAAAATTTTAAGAAATATTTCTGCCAAGTCTCTGTGTAACATCACTCTGCCTAAAGTGGCTTCTTCTGCTCTCTGTTTTTCGTCCAAGGTCTTGTAATGAAGGATGATACAGTGAAGTTACAAGTAGCTAGTAAAAGATCATCATTACAACTTTGAGAGGAACTCTCTGAAGGCACACTAAAATAATTAGTATTGATTTGCTCCAATAAATTAGAGCCAGTGGGCTTCAAAAGCCTGGGCTTATGGAATGTGTGTATGTGTGTGCTCAAAACATGTTTAGTGTTGCCCTTTGAATTACTTTAGAGTATTTGCAAATAGAAAAGAGTTTTTTGAGAATAAGAACACTCTGAAGAGCACGCCTTGGCAATCAGAGAAAATGTTAATTTTCCAGGTGCATTCTGGTGGTCCATATCAGCCTCAGAAACAAGATTTAATACATTTGTCTCCAGCTAGAAATAAAACTGGCTTAAGAAATAGCTCTTCAAATTTCAATTGTTTCTACACCTATCCAAGTGTTTTGACTGGCTGGTGATACCCCAAACTCCTCATCGGTAGATTTTCCAGTGTTCATCTTCCTTCGGGGAAAGCCACTATCAAACACTTTGCATTCCGTAGGTGGGTCATTGAAGACATGGGGTCCTCATTGATAAAATTTTGGAATGAGCTACTATTAGCATCCAGCCAATGCTTTCCTGGCTGGTATGTCCCAAAGGAGGCCAACATCTGCAATACGGGGGTGCAGAATTTTGACCCAAGCCCTGCATATAAAAAAAGGGCTGGGGCTTGGTTTGTGGCCTCATGCCCACCATCTTGAAGATTAAGATCCCAGTTGTGAACACTCCTGATGGGTCCATTGATGGGTCAGATGGAGGGGGAAATTAAAAGAAAATAATAAAATGGTTGTCCAAATGAAAAACAGAAAACCAGGGCAGGTAAAAACCATATAAGGGTTTTGTGGAGGCCAAGACACATTTTTTTATATCTTCTGGACACAGTTTAGTAATCATCTGATTTTGCCACCGGATATGGTGGCTGGAGGAAAACATACATTTATCTGGAAGGCAAAATAGTGATAGGAGTTGCTTTTATTCTCCTGAGTCCAGCAACTCAGATTTCCTTCTGTTAGCACAAAATCTCTCTTGAGGTAAATCAAGATCTTGGGAATTATGTAAAATTATTTCAACATTAGTTTCACCTTGGATGATGCTTAGAAAATTCCAGGATTTTTCTAGAGCAGTCTTTCTCGACCTTGGCAGCTTGAAGATGTGGGGACTTCAACTCCCAGAATTCCCCAACCAGCATCTACAAGCTGCCAAGGTTGAGAAAAACTGCTTCAGAGATTTCTTATCATGCTCTTTGAATGGAAAAAGTTTCTCCTACATGCTCCTAAGGATGTTTTCCCAAAAGATAGCAAAAATGGATTCTTAACGTTGTCATAATTCAGCATCTTTAAGGAACTTTGCAAGACCTGTGATTTTGTTTTCATTTACAAGTGATCCTCAACTTATGACCAGAATTGGGACCAGAATTTCTATTGCTAAACAAGATGGTTAAGTGAGTTGCACCTGGTTTTACAACTTTTTTTTGCCATGGTCGTTAAGTGAATCACTGCAGTTGTTATCAGAACAGCATTATTGTTAAGTGAATCTGACTTCCCCCAGTGACTTTACTTGTCAGAAGCTGGCTGGGGAGACCACAAATGGCAGTCACATGACCCAGGGATGTTGCAACCATAGTAAATACATGTTGGTTGTCAAGTGCCCACATTTTGATAATGTAATCATGAGGATGCTACAATGGTTCTAAGTATGAGGACTGTTTGTAACTCACTTTTTCAGGGTTGTTGTAACTTCACATGGTTGCTGAATGAATGTTTGTAAGTTAAGGACTATCTGTGCATTGGTCAAAACTGCTGAAAGAGCCAGGGTTTCCTGTGCTAGCCAATAAGATGGCAACCCGGATGCCCACCACAGCCCAGGAATTAGCAAAGCTGAGGTCAAACTTGTAGAAGTGTTATTTTCACCAACGTTCTTTAGATGGCAACTGTAAACACTTTGTTTTAACAACATCCTACACTAACTATAGTTTTGAGAGAAAGCTGTGGGGCGCAATGGTCTTGTGGTTAAGACTCTGGGTTGGTTGTCTGGAAGGTCAGCAGCCCAAGTTCCAGACCCGGGTGTCATGTAACGGGGTGAGCTCTCATTACTTGCTCCAGCTCCCGCCACCCTAGCAGTTCGAAAGTGTGCAAAAATGCAAGTAGATAAACAGGTACCACCAAAATTGGTGGGAAGGTAACAGCGTTCCATGTGCCTCAACATACAGTTATGCGGCCACACGATCACGGAAGTGTCTTCAGACAACGCTGGCTCTTTGGCTATGAGATGGAGATGAGCACCGCCGCCGGGAAACCTTTACCTTTTTTTTTTAACCGACTGTATAGAGGTGACTGTGCAGGAGAAGCTAAACTTTTCACAGGATAATATTATCTTGAATTACATTGAATCTGACAACTGCACGACATAACTGGATTCTCTGTGCCCTTATTATGGCTAAAAGACTGATACTGCAGCATTGGAAAGATAAACGTATGGCCCCATTTACTCAAGAGACCGAAGACCTGATTTCGCTGGTTAGTAGGGGAATTCTGGGAGTTGGAGTCCGCTCCGCTTAAAGCTGCCTAGGTTGGGACACACTGGCCTGCAGCCCGGGTCTTTGCAGCGCTGCTTGTCCCCGATTCCTTCTGCCCATCCTGAAAGACATGGCAATGCTGACATGCCGCGCGTCCCATCAGTCAAGCTGTGGCATCCAGCAGAATCCAGGAGTTATGACTTCTCCGACATCGCACCTGCATTCGCCCGAGAGCCAAGTTGCCTCAACGCAGCTCCGAAATCCAGGACGATCTCCAAACCGATAGGTTTTGGGATTGTTTCTAGCTGCTCAGTTTGTGCCATATGTCTTATTAGATTTATTTTCCCTGGCTGTTATTTGTTTTTCATTGGGCAGGCTCCCCCGAGTCTTGTGCTGAGGAGGTGGCTATATCAATTAAATTGTAAATGATAAACAATGAGCAAACAAACAATCTGGGGTACATCTGTGGAACAGATTCTTTTCATGTGAGCCACGGGAAGAGCCGGCACTCTCTCGCGGTTTCTGTATTGTGCTGTACAGGTGAGACTTGATGAGACTCGAGGGGAATAAACGATTTTAAAGACACCTGTAAAGTAATGGCAGGCAAGATCTGCTCTCCCGTATCATTTCTGCGCTGCAGTCTTTCAAGCTTTGACAAAATAAAACAGAACAAAAATAATCAAGCCGTTGATAACTTCTTTAAAAAACAGACTTTTTAAATTTAGTGTCCCACCTCATGTTAAAAAGTCAAAAAAAGTGCAGCTTTGCAGAATTCACTCTATCTCTTCCCTTCCTCTAGAGATCTCAGCCTTGGATAAATCATTTTTTTATTATTATTTAAGTTTGCTGATTTGTTAGAAAAAGGTGGCCCATCCCAACCACGAAGTTTGAGACCTTGAGGGAGGTTTGTGGAATGCTTATCCGTGGCTCAAAACAGCCTTGATGGATCTGGAGGTATGCAAGTCAAACAGATAAACAAATAAATAATGAAAAGTTGGGCGTTTTGTTTTGAAAACGTGCAGCAAATGAACTTTGATATGGTTCGCCGTATTTGTGTGTTAAGTAAATGTGTCTAGAATATACATATACGCATACACAAAAACGCACACACTTACATAAAATACACATTTTATTTTATTTATTAGATTTTTAAAATCATGCCTTTATTACTTATAAGTAATTCAAGGCAGCAAACAGACATAACCCTCCTTCCTCTTCCTGTTTTCCCCACAAATGTGACTGGCCCAAAGTCGCCCAGCCGGCTTTCATGCCTAAGGCAGGACTAGAACTCACCGTCTCCTGGATTCCTGGGTTTTTTTTTTTTAATAAAATAAAACAACCTTGGGAAAGGCTAACTAACATCATTTACCTCCCCCTCCTCATTTTGCCACATCACATGTTGGATCACTGAAATGACCCATCGTCAGCTCCCCATTTTTTTTAATGCTAACGATCATCCATGTTTTTGACATGTTTGTGCAACAGATGCTGAAGATGCAAGTGGGAGGGAGTGCAAATACCTTCAGCCATGACAGTTTCTTAAAATAGCCTACATGTGTGAATTTTTGTCACTAGCCAACCGCCCCAACCCCCGGCCCCTTCCGGGCGAGAGGTCGCATTGCTACCCCTGCATTATTCAACATGCACACAAAGATGCCAAGCGCTGCTCTGTTTTGGAATGACTGGGAGAAAAATCGCGTGTTGCGACTTGGGAAGGTCGCTGGGTGCGCCTTGCCCATCCCGCCCTGTGCAAAAATTAGAGGTGATGGTCTTTAGGGGAAGGGGGGAAGAGATGACCTCCCATGTCACGTTCATTTTCCCCTTCACCATCTGGCTGGAAGATGGAATTTTGTAATTTGCTCCTGAGGAGCAAAAATGAAAAAAAGTGGGGGGAGAAAAGGGGTCTGAAACCAGAATGCGGCACCTGGCATGAGGAATCCGCTACTATTGAACTTAGAGTACGATGGTGACAGGTCTAAATGTGATTGCTCCAGATTTAAGCTCTTTCCACCGAGGGCAAAACATCCTTGACTTCATTCTTCGTTGTTTCAGGCGTTTTTAAAAAATCTTCTCCCGATTTGCTTTTGCTTTGTTTTCTCAGTCTGGAGGCCGTGGTCCTGAAGATACGGCTGCCGCTTAGAAAGTTTTCCTCTCCTCCTCTCCCCCCTTGGCCCTAACCTTTGGCCCTTCCATGTCTTTGGCATGCTTGCGTTCCCTGTTGCCAAGGTGAAAGTATTTGAACATCTGTCCCTGCCTATTTCTCTTCTCTGGGCTGTATTAGATTAAGGAGGCCCCTCGTGCTGCATTCAAGCAAGGCAGGACTCAAAAGACCCTTTCTGCTGCTAAGCTGATTGCATTAAGCAGGAGGGAGGGAGAGAGGGAGGGAAGATGAAGAACAGGGGCTCAGAGCTGTTTGCCTGCTGTGGCCAGGCCAACATCCCAAGCTGAGGCACTCAGGACCAGACGGTCAGCTCGGCTTAATGGGATTGCACTGCAGAACCGGCCAGGAAGGCTTTCTGAGGCCGACTGGCGTTTTGGTTTTGTTAGAACAGGTCATTCCTGACTGACAACCACAACTGGGACTGGAACGTCCATCACTAAGCAAATGTCGTTGTTAAGCAAGTTGTGCCTGATTTTGCAATTTTTTTTTTTGCTGCAGTCATTGAATAAATCATCACAATAATTGGCTTGCCTCATTGACTTTCCAAGTCCCTTAGAAAGGCCACACATGTGACCTGGGACCCTGCAACCATCATAAATATATGTCAGTTTTGCAAGTATTCAAATTTGGTTCATGTGACCATGGGGAAGTTGCAACGGTCCTAAGTGCAAGGACTGTCGTAAGTTACTTGTTTTGCCACCATCATAATTTCAAACAGTTGTCAAACACATGGGCATAAGTTGAAGACTCCTGTCGTCCAGAACTCAGGGAGCATTTGAACCATTTCTTTTTTCTTTTTTGCAAGATAGAACCATTCCTATGTAGCACATCTTTCCATCCTTCCTTCAATCAGCAGAAAAATATGCCAGCATGATAGGTGTGCCTCCTCTCTGCTAATCATCTAAGGAACTTCCAACAGGATGATAAAACTTAATACATTTTCAGCACTTTGAGGTTGCCCTTGGACGGTGTCAGAGGAAGGAGGAAAATGTGACTTGAGCTCCAGTGCAGCTAAAGATGATTTAAGCCTGTCTCTATTGGCTGGGGATGAGATGAAAGCAATGTCAGGGGACCTTAGCAGGAAAAAAAAAACTTTTTAATGCAAGTCAAAGAGTCACTGCAATGGTGAAATGGGTGGCGTATAAACTTAATAAATAAGTTGTGCCATGGTTAGGCATATCATATGTGGAAAATGGGGAGACGTGATCTAAACCATACTAGAGTTTGGTGCTCAGTTTCATAGTGGATCAGATGCTGATGTTCCCAAAATTGTTAGTGATAAAGTTCTCCTTAGGTTTGGCAGATGTCCTGATGACACCTTCTCTCACAATCCTGACCACGGCAGGAATTTTCTGATAGCCAAAATCTTCACCGGATGGGCAATAACATCAGATGAATTCCAGTTGCTTCTTCTTTGAGAGTTAGGATTTCCTTTGATGCTTAGAACAGAATCAAACTTTTAATTCATAAAGTTGTGTGTGTTGTTTTCTCACAATGGAAGGAAACAGCTGCAGAAATTTTAATCTTCTCTATATCAAGGGCTCTGGGAATTGCAGAAAGGGCTTCAGGGTGGCCCCTTCAGCATCACCCAAAGCTCCTGTGAAAATTCCTTAATGGGGAGACCGAAGATTGACAGAGAAGTACCCTTTAAAATGCATTATCAATCTTCCTGAGTCACTAACTGAGACATGCCACCTACTGTACTTTGACTTCACTTGAGATCATTGTGATGACCTGGCCATTTTATCTTTCTCTGCAACAGCAATTATTATTTATTGATTTATTTAATCATATTTGTATAGCTAACCATCTCACAAAAAGTAGTTCAGGGTGCCGTAGTGCTGTACAGGTAGTCCTTGATTTACGATCAGTCACCTAGCAACCATTTGAAGTTACAGCTGACTCAAAAAAAGGGAACTTATTACCTGTATTCGAAGTTTTGATGGTTGGGCCCACTCCATGGTCACATAACCATATTTTGGGTGGTTGGCAACACGGTTGCATTTACAACTGTTTGCAGTGTCCCACAATCAGATGGCCTCAGCTTATGATGATTTTGCTGCAAACTGGTTTTTCAAACAGTTTTGCAAACAGTTTTTCGGCAAAACTGTGCCCATAGTTTACTATTGGCTTGCTTAATGACTGTGGTGTTCGCCTAACGACTATTGTATTCGCTTTATGCCTGCTGCAAAAATGTTGTAGAATCAGGTCGGTCACATGACTGAGTTGTTTTATGACCATCACAACCTACAACTGTAATGGGCAGGCTCCATGACATCCAAGGACTACCTGTAGTGGTTTGTAGGCAGTCAAAATCAAGGCAATAAAAGATTGCAAAAGATGATGAAATGAGCATAATTTAGAATTCCGGCTTCGTTGAACAATGTCCCTTTTGTGGAGCATCCAAAATCCATAGTGATGGATTATCTTAGTGAGAACACTGGTCATAATCTTCTCCACCAGAAGGTGGCTGGGGAATTGTGGGAAGTGAATTCCACATATTTTAAGGTTGCCAAAGTTGAGAAACACTGATCTAGGTTAAAGCTAAATTCACATACGTGCCATATTTTCAAAGTCTTCTTTGAATGTACAGAGAATTGGGATTTTAATTGTGCTTTAGAACCCTTGTCTCTTCAATCCAGAGATGTTAATCTTCATTAGTGGCACCTTCAACAGAGACCTTTCCCATTTCCCGCCAGTGAGATCTGGAAATATAAAAAATAGAACAGCAGGAAAATGTGCTTAATGGAGAAATTCGAGCCATATGAATTCCAACATGAATTGACTTGATCCCAGCCTGCACTAATACCAAGATGAAGAGAAAATTGACCTCCAGATTTCACTCTTCTTCATTTTGTAATGCACATCTCAGCTTAGAAAAATGCATACAATTCTTGGGAAATGTAATATCTGATTATAGTCAGAGAGATAAAATACAATGCATTTATAAATATACATTTTATGAAAAAGGATCATAACAATGACACATTTAATTCTAGCTTGTGATAGAAGGGTGGGTGCCATAAAATAAACAGGCCTATGGATTAATATGGACTTGGGATGGCAAAGATTTACAAAGGAGGTGCTGCAAGGGCAGTATTTTGGATTAGGAAAATAAAAAGGATCCTTCCTCATAAAAAATAATGTTTCTAGCTCCTTGGTGCTCTCTGAGCTTGGTTGTTTTCCTGCAGACATTTCATTACCCAACTAGGTAACATCATCAGTGCCAGGGAGTGTAGAGTTTGCTCCTTGTTCATATACAGTAGCTTAGCCTTCTAATGTTGGTGGGAGTGTGGCTTTGTACAAATGGCATTTTGTTGATATTCATAGGCCGATTCCATTCAGTTTTCCAACTCTTCCTTTATTGTGTTGGTTTGGAAAGAATTAGTGGGACTGTTAGAAGAAATTCCATGTTCATGCGTTGTGTGTTTACTTCATATATCTAGATCATCTATATTCACATCTGTACATATCTATATGCTTATTTTCTTGGCTCCTTGGTCTCTGCTAATAACAATTAACAAAAATACTTAGCAATTCTGCTCAAGCATTTCACACCTTCAAAAAGCAATGCAAACATTGACTAATTAATTGTTATTTCCTGGCACTAAATGTTGGATGCTCTCAAAGGAAAACTGCAGAGATATGAAAAAAGAATATATTTTTAATTACTTTCCAATTCACCTAGCATTTCTCTGGGGTTCATGAAGGAAATGAAGCTGTACCTGGAATGAGTAAAAAAGATGGTTCACCTTCTAGGCAAGCGTATTCTTCAATGAATGGCATTCGATGAATGGCAAACTGGTTAATCAATTCATAATACCAACAATTCATCAACAATCGATGAACCAACTACTGATTGTGGATTACCAAACTTCTCTTGAGATACTGTTTTGAGATATTGGAGGAAAGGTAAACTGTCAGAAACAAGTAATTATTGATTGTGTGCGTAGAAGGAAATGTTGATCAATGGAATGGGTAGCTGCTGGTTAATGTAAACATAGCAGGACTGGGTGGCTATAGCTTCAGTGATTAAAAAATAAATGATGTGGATTCCTATTTTGAGGTAGAAAATACAAAAACAGAAACATAGGCCTTCTGTTCTCAGCAGGTGGCAGGACTTCAGTGATCAGAAACTAAGCAGAGTGGGTCTTGGCCAACTCCTGGTTGGAAAAACCATCTGAGGATTGTGAAAGGGTTGACTAGATTGGAGAGGTACAAAAATAGGCTGGAGCGTGTTTCTCAACCTTGGCAACTTCAAGATGAGTGGACTTCAACTCCCAGAATCCCCCAGACAGCATACCAGCTCTAGGATATAATTTGGCCCTTGATATGCACAACTCAACTCTGCATTAAAGGACATGAAAGGAAGAGGATTCTCTCTACCGGCCTAACCATGGCCTTAGTTATTAAGGGAGAGCAAACACCTGGAAGGTCAGCAGCTTGAGTTCGAGACACAAGAGCTGCCATGTAATAAGGTGAGCTCCTGTTGTCTGCCTAGCTCCTGCCAACCTAGCAATTCAAAAGCATCTAAAAATGCAAGTAGATAAATAGGTGCCACCTTTGGTGGGAAAGTTAACAGTGTCCATGTGCCTCAGTGTATAGTCACATCGGCCACATGACCATGGAAACATCTTTGGACCCACTGGCTCTTTGTCTAGGAAATGGAGATGAGTACTGCCCCATAGAGTAAGCCACGAATGGCAGGGGAAACCTTTACCTTTTTTCTTAAACACCTTGATCCGTCTTAGGTGATGGGAGGTTGAACTTCTCCACTATTGTACCTGTATATGGAATGCCCTTTCTGAAAAGTTTGATAAGCGCTGATTTTATTAATAGTTTGGTATCCGATTGGGACCTCTCTGTATTGCTAGACACTGTAGAAAGTGCAGTTAGGTGTATGTATAGAGTCCTTAGTGCTCTCTGACCTTGGTTGTTTGCTTGCAGATTTTTCATTAGCCCACTAGATAACATAATCAGTGCAAGAATGGGGTTTGCTCCCTGTTTATATATATATTAGTTTGTCCTGCCAGTGGTGGTAGGGTTTCTCCTTGGTAAGTTCTTGATTAGGCTGTTGTTTTCTGCTTGATTGTACACACCATTCAAAAGAGACAATAAAACAAGCTAATAAGGAAACAAAAGACCAGGACACATCCTTTCCAACATTCAACACTAAAATAAACAGGGATTAACACTAGACAAACTATTAAGCAGAAAACAATCAACCAAAATCAGAGAGCACCAAAGACTCTACAATTCAATACTCTCTTCTGTTGGAGATGTATGTATATTATTGTTTTGCATGCTTTTCTTCCCCACCTATGCTATTAGCTTGGATGATTTTTACTGATGTTTTTATGATACTTTTATTGATATGTTTAGCTGTTGGTTGTTTTATGTTCTTATCTCAAATAACATTTTGTATAAAAATGCATAAACAATGTCTCCTCTGTTCATAGAGATATGTTTATAGAGATATTAATATTTGCTTTGATCAATTAATTGACAAACTTCAGGAAATCACATTGGTTGGAAATATGTTGTTTAAAATAGGAGCTGGAAGAATATTTTACTGTTCAGCTGAAGCTAA
>JANHZU010006490.1:17387-28879 GCA_032468055.1 Acrochordus granulatus | reverse complement strand
ATACCACTTTTGGTGGGAAAATAAGAGCATCCATGCACTTTGGTGTATAGTCATGCTGGCCGCATGACCACAAAAGTGTCTTCGGACAACACTACTTCTTTGGCTATGAAACGGTGATGAGCACCCCGCCCCAGAGTTGGACATGACAGAAAGGGGAAACCTTTACTTTTTAGAATTCAGCCTCAATAACTGACCAACCCAATTTTATAATCTTTCGTTGCAGCGGTCATTAAACGAAGATGGTGATCATTAAATGAACCCATTTTATTTGATTTCCATTATTTTTCACAGTGTGCTTTACACAAGTTTTCAGCCACTTCAGCAGGTACAGGTACAGCACTCTATTACTAAAATGATGGGCATTTTATGGAACGGACTGTGTGTGTGTGCATGTGGTGGTCACATGTGCAAAAAGACAGTTGAAAGGGCTTTTGAAGAATTTCTCTCATCTCCATTATTCACTAGATGGGCCTCTTCTACTGATTACAGGAGCCTCTGTTCTGTTCTGCACCCTGCTCTAATCATTTCCAGTTTCCAAGTGCAAGTTTGCATTTCATGTTTATGCATACCTCATTTTCTTCATCCACCTCCCTTGATTGGTTGCCTTCATTTAGGTTTTAATTCAGTTCTCTGATGGAAACAAATGAAAATCGGGATATAAAGACCATTGAGGAGGAGATGGGCTTCTTATCCCTCAGGTGTAGATTTGCATTAGGAAAGTATTATTTTTCTGTCTGGCTGGTTGAGTTGATTAGATCTGGGAGCAGTCCTCAGAGTGTTTTGGGTAGTGAAAAGCTGGTGTATTAATATATAGGTAGACCTCAACTATGACCAGGATTCTGTTACTAAACAAGTTCTGTTAAGTGAGTCATGCCCCATCTACAGCGTTTTTTGCCATGGTTGTTAAGCAAATCAGTGCAGTTGTTAAGTGAATCACATGGTTGCTAAGTGAATCTGGCTTCCCCATTGACTTTGCTTGTTGGAAGCCAGCTGGAAAAGTCACAAATGGTGATTACATGAACCTGGGATGCTATAACTATTGTAAATACATGCTAGTTGTCAAGTGTCCAAATTTTGATCATGTAGCTATGGAGATGCTACAATGGTTGTAAGAGCGAGGACTTTTTTCACTGCTGTTGTAACTTCAAAAGTCACTAAATGAATGATTGTAAGTTGAAGATTACTGATATGTATGCAGCCAGCCAGCAGCGAGGGGAGCAGGAAGTCGGTGCTGGACCTGCCTGAGCTTGAGGATGGAGCAGGAACCGCGGAGGAAGCCCTTGGATGTGAACATCGCTGGTCAGCTCAAGGGGACAGGTTTTAATGATAAAAAGTTTTTAAAAAATGTTTAAAATGTTAAAATGTTGATTTTGAGCCACCAAGAGTCCGTTAGGAGATTAGCAGCATATAAATATGATAATTACATACATACATACATACTGATTATACAAGCTAGTTTCAGTATCCACTTTTTCAAAAAGGTTTTCTGTTATAGCTTTTCGAAACCGGGTGGTTTATGGTGGCCTAATGATGATATTGATCTCCCATCAATGCCTGCAAGTCAACTCAATTAGCTGGGAAAGACCAAGGTCATTAACTGAGACCCACTCTCATTTTTAGGCAGATGCATTTGAAAAAATATTTTATGTATTAAGCAGGCCTCATAATTTTTAGGAGAGGAGATGAGGCTGGGATGAGATTGAACAGAACAAAAAAGGAGGACATGAATAGATCTCCTTCCAGTATTTTGGTGCTGTAAATAACAGGCAAAGTTCACAGCCCAAAGATGAAGAAAACTGAGCTTCACTTTTAAAAACTCATCATGAAAGTTAAGGTGCTGTTCAGTCTAACCAAATGTTACTTGTTGTGATGCACCAATTTATGAAGAGGGTTGAAAGCTGAAGTTTATCACCAGTTTTCTGATTTTCTATTGAAAGAGTGAGGGAAGAGCTGGTCCAAAGTCACTCAGTTGGCTTCTATGCTTAAGGGCTCATCATTCCTGGAAGGCAGGTGAGAATCACATCTCCCATTCCTTGTTACAAATATGAAAAAGTTTTATCTTAGCCTGCAACTGATAGAGCGGCAAAACAAATACAGTTAGTCCTTGACTTACAACCATTCTTTAGCTATTGTTTGAAGTTACAACAGCACTAAAAAAAGTGACTTACAACCAGTCCCTGCACTTCCAACCATTGCAGCATCCTCATGGTCGCATGATCAAAATTCAGGCACCTTAAAAATGATTATTATAATTCTAAAAAAGTGGTCATGAGCAGTTATAAGTTCTGTTTCTTCACTTTTAAGGATTGTTCAAGAAGGTTATTGAGTCTTTCAGAACTGTTAGCCTACATTTCATTTGAAGCCTATGTCCTTTTCATTCTACGAATTTTCTGTCTCCTTTTCTTGAGATGAATTATGGAAAACTAATTGGAAATCCCTGGAACATGCCAACTTAAATGAGGGAAAAGGAGAGAAAGATTTTACTTTTATTCTGCCTCAGAAGCAATGGTGGGTAAATCAATAGCATGTATACATTAATACAAACAAATTTGTGAAATTAATAAATAGGGCAACAGAGACTTCATACATCAAGCTCCTGGTGCATTCATGGGTATAAACACGTGGTTTCTCAGCTAAATAGTTTGCTACTGCAAAGAATCAAATGTTTTATTTATAATGTGCTCCCCATCAGGTCAGGGTCCGACCACAATAAAAATCAACAAAGAAGAAATAAAGAGCAAGTGTAAAATCAATATATATAATAACATATTTACAACCACAACAAAGTTAATAGTACAATAAAAGCCTAAACTTACGTATACTGTAATAATATGATTTATAACAAAACAGGTCTACCCCATTCTCAACAACTGCTCATGACCACTTCCACTAGCCAGTCTTTATTGAATAAACTGGTTTTCAAACCTTTCTTAAATGCTATAAGAATGTGTGGAGCTGAGGGAGAGTTGGAAGCAAGAAGAGGATTCCAAAATTGAAGACCAAATCCTGAAATGTAGAAAACAATCTTTCTTCTGGGATTCAGAGAAGAAAAAAAAAATCCTATTCAACTTTGCAGTACTAAAATACTTTCCTAGTATTTTCCCATTCAAAACTAACCAGGCCTGTCACTTTTAGGGTTTTTTTCTGGAATTAAGTAAAGTTGGCTGATTGCATAATAAAGAGATGAAAATTATTTATGTATTACATTTTTATCTGCCTTTTTTACTTTATAAGTAATCCAAGGTGGGGAGCCTTCATAATACTCCTTCATCCTCCTGCCCCCCCCCCAGCAACTACTGTGTGAGGTGGGTGGATTGGGCTGAGAGAGCCCAAAGTTGCCCATCCAGCTTTTATGTCTGAGGCAGGACTAGAACTCATCGTCTCCTGGGAGTTGGGCCAAAGTCACACAGCTGGCTTTTGTGTTTAAGGGGAACCAAAACGCACATCTCCTGGTGATTGCACCCAGCCAGCTTTCATGCTTAAGACAGAATAAGAACTTTTTGTCTCCTGGTGATTGGCCTAAAGTCACCCAGGTAGCTTTCATGCCTAAGTTTTCTGGTTTCTAGGCCAGCACTTTAACCTTGCAATCTCATGTATAGGATTTTAAGAGGAGGTGGGAAAAGAAACTTGGTACTCTTTGGATATTTTAGACCACTCTTTTGCTTTGACTAAACTTGTTGGAGGGGATCAGATGCAAATACCATAAGAAACCATCATGTAACTTGTTCTTTGGCACTAGAATTTTCAGTAAGAGATCTGGGCTCCAAGGATTTTTTTTTGTCTCAAGATTGGAGAGCAAGTCATGGGGAAAATGGCTTGAAGAAAGAAACAGGAAAAAAAGAGCTAATCCTAACCTTAACTCTTTTCCCAGGATGAGCAAAATCTTCAATTTTGCACACTTGTGCAAATGAAAGCTTCCAGCATGTCAGTTTGTTGCCTGCATTGCACTCTTGCGTGGCAATCTCATCATGTCTATGACAATATTTGTCAGGATTCTTGCTTGCTTCTCCTAATACCCAGACCAGGGTCTGCTAAGCATTTTATTTGTTATCCCAGCCAGGTGCTAAATGTGTAGCCATGGCCTCGGTCTTTCCACCAGTTTCTATAAAGTCCCACTTGGATTAAGTGGAAAATATTAATCACTTCATTTCAAGATTCTTGGGTATGGCTGAGATTTCAAAGGAGATTTTCCCAGAAAAAAATTAGTAGGACCATGATGAAAACGCCTAAAGCTTCAAACCATTGCAGCGGGTAACTTCTAGAGAGAGGAGAGAGCATTATTTTGGTTATGGAACACCTATTATAGAAGGCCTGCGAAAAATCTACTTGGGAGCCATCTTAATACCTTTTCAGCAGTACACAAAGCTGTTCCTTTAATCTTAGGCATTTTTATGATTCTGTTTTGAGATGATCCGAGGACCTGCTTTATGATGTAAGAATGAATTGGCTACTTCGGAACCGGTTTGGTGTAGTGGGGGAGCCAGTTTGGGGAGTGGTTAAGGTGCTAGCCTAGAAATCAGAAGATGTGAGTTCGAGTCCCGCCTTAGGCATGAAAGCCGCCGGGTGACTTTGGGCCAATCATCCTCTCTCAGCCCAAACCACCTCACAGTGTTGTTGTGGGGATCATTAGGAAGAAGAAAGAGTGTTTGCCACCTTGAATTACTTATAAAGTAAGAAAGGCAGGATAAAAATTTAATAAATAAGTCTAATAAGTAAATAGCAACAAGTAACTGTAGACATATTCACGGAAGAGAAATGTTAAAGGCACAAGAATTCCTACCCAGCCTGTCCCAATGGAGATCATTGTCCCGGGGCAGCTGCAGAGAGCCACAGAAATGGCCTTAGAGAATGCACGCAACAATGATAATAGGGGAGAAAGCATTAAATAAAGCTTCAGACCAGCTAAATCCTAAATGCCTGGGTTACAAGAGGGAGAGAAGAAAAGACACAGTGAGGCTTTCAAGATTCTGTTGTCACACTCTCAATGCAGCTAGTTTCCTTGCCGAGTCTATTTCCTGACTTCGACGACGGGGCTAACACCAGCACTGAGACTGGATTCAGTTTTCACACGGGCCTCTGCAAAAAGTGGAAGAGACATCTGTCATGCCGTATCCTCAGGCAGCAAAGGTCTTTTACTGGTTGTAGTCTCTTGGGGATTTGCAATAG
This sequence comes from Acrochordus granulatus, assembly GCA_032468055.1. Taxonomy (NCBI): domain Eukaryota; kingdom Metazoa; phylum Chordata; class Lepidosauria; order Squamata; family Acrochordidae; genus Acrochordus; species Acrochordus granulatus. Next base: position 23,713 of record JANHZU010006490.1, on the reverse strand, counting down.
GTCCATCTCCCAGCAAACTCCCATTCAGTGCCCCATCAAAGCCTCAGAAACTATAAATTCGAATTAAATTCTCTCTTAGATCAGATATCAAAAACCTTTCTGGGCTGGGAAGTCTATTTCAAATATTGTTAAATCGGTGCACTTATAAAGTCTGCTAGAGGGATGTAGGAGGCGAGATTGACAATACATAAAATAGCTCCATGTGGAAATATATTCTGTTTTCTTGAAGCTAGGAGCCACCCTCTTGATGGCCGGTGTTTCCTCCAGAACATTCTTAATTCTTACTGCTTCTCTTTATCCTTTCTCTAGATCAATGTTCCTAGCAAACTGACTCGGGAAATAGAGATCCACATATCTTAAATTTTCCAAATAGATTAGTACATTTGGGCTGCAGTTACTTAACCTCTTTATATTTTAGAAAACTCTCTGGAGCAGCTTTCATTGCAAAGATGTTTTTGAGAGGTAAAGAAATTGGGTGGGGCAAGGAGATTGTCAGGGACCAAGGGAAGGAACCATAAGCATATTGACACCCTGCGCGATATTTATTTCTTTGTCATATTTCTATGCCGCCAATTTCTGAAGACTTTTGGCGGCTTACATGGGTTCGTGATGATACATTTTTCTTTATTTTACCCCACCCTCCTCAGCTGGCCAGCGATGTTCATATCCGGGGCATCCTCCGAGACTCCTGCTCCCGCCCTGGGACGGGCGAGTTTTTTGCGCCGACTTCGGTGTTCCGTCGCGCCGAGTCACTCCTCCGTCGATTTGCCGACCAGCAATTTTTCCCTCCGAAGGAGGTCCCCATTAATCTACTTGCATTTTCATGTACTTTCGAACTGCTGGGTGGGCAGGAGCTGAGGCAAGTGACGGGCGCTCACCCCATCATGTGGAGCTTGTGGATCGAATCTGCCAGAGTGCTGGCCATTTCTTGGACGACATATCTGGCGGCACGAATCCGCTGCGCCACCGCACCTCTGGGTTGTTCCTTAGGGAACCCTGATCTTGCTAGGGCAAGGAAACAATGGTAGATGCTATAGATTTGAAGCTTATCCAGCCTTGGAGGAGACCCTAATTGGCAAATCACAAGATGGAGACTTCATCTGGGTTGGAGGTATGGGAGCTTATTTCAAAGAGAAGACACAGGCAACTCCCTGTGATGGCATATGCAACTGGAGAAAGAGCGGAAGGGAATCTTGGCAATAGCACCGCAGCTATTCCCTCACCCAGGGAGGAGGCAGCACATTCCAGGAAAGCACCTTAAACAAGAGGCTGCACAGTCCTGACCTGGCCTGTGGGGAGAGAGGAAAAGGCTCAGGGTAGCTACTTTTAACCTCCTAGTTTATATCTGTCAGGTTAAAAGTTTATAGCTTTAGTCTGGCAAGATTCTGTCTCTTAAAGGTAAAGGTTTCCCCTGTCCGGTCATGTCTGATTCTAAGGGGCAGTGCTTATCTCCAGTTCACAGCCGAGGAACCCATATTTGTCAGAAGACGTTTCCTTGGTCATGTGCCTGGAATGAGTATATGCCAAGGCGCACAGAATGCTGTTACCTTCCCACCAATTTAGGCAGTACCTATTTATCTACTTGCATTTTTACATGCTTTCGAACTGCTAGGTTGGCAGGAGCTGGAGCAAGTAACGGGACCGCACTGCGTTCCACAGTGGCACTTGGGTCTTGAATTGCTGAGCTGCTGACCTTCCGGCCAACAAGCCCAGCGTCTTAACCATTTGGCCGCTGTGTCCCTGGCAAGATTCTGTCTATTAGGTATAAGTAAATAAAAACTGGATTTGATTGGATTTTGCTGTGTTGTTGTTGGGCTCGCCTGACACGACTTCATGTATAGGTATTATTTGTTGTCTTGTTGCTGTTATAAAATCCTCAGTCTAATTTAAATGTAGCAGTTGGATGATGGAGGCATTTGATTTCCTATCTTTACATGCAAATTTGAATGAATGCCAAACATTATAAATGGATAATAAAGCTGTTTTCCTGATGCATGCATTTGGATTGCATTTCCAAATATACATTTATTTGACTTCTTACTTGGTCCTAAAGTGATAAGCAATATCTAACAAAGTAATGTCTTTTTCCTTCTTACGGATCCCTGCCAAACAAAAACAAATCTAGTAAAAGGTGGGGCAAGAGCAGAAAAGAGCTATTCTGCCTTGTGCTGAAATAAAAATTTATCCTTTGAAATATTCAGCTGAATGAGACTTTCCTAATCATATGAAAGGTTATGGAACATTGGTGAGTATTTTAGTGTTGCAGAGATTGTAAGTGGGAATTCAGGTTGTAAAGCACTTTTTTCAAAGCTATCATAACTATGAACCATTGTTAAATAAACGACCATAATTTGAGGACTATACACAAATAGAAGAGGAAATGAGAAGATGGTAGAGGAAGAAACATGAGGCCCTTCCACATTTAAAACATCCCACATCTTTGAACGTATGAACATTTACTCAATGTTATTAGGCTTAGTGTACAACTTTTGGTTTAATTATATTAAAATGCAGCGTACAAGAAGAAAAATGAGCAGAAAATAGTTAGCTGAGAGTTAATTATGGAACTTCTCGTCCTTTTCTCCAGACTTTTAAGTTCTTTTCACTGCCAGATGCAGCAGCTTGTTTTATGGACTGTGATAAATCTGCCGTTGGAGAGGAATATAAAATAAACCCCGGCATCTGAGCTGATTTTCAAACTTCTTTGGTTTTTTTTTAAATATATTTATGAATAAGAAAAACACTGAGGCATAAAAATCCCTCCTCTAAAAAAAAATGTTAGTAAATAGGTTGATCTGTTTTTATGATTTCCAATATAGCTAAATGGCTTTCATTAAAACAAGTTTAATCAACTGAGGAAACTTGACATTTGTTACCATAAAAATCAGACGTCATGCATGCATGATATTAAATGTGAAGGGATTTGGTTAAAAAGTGGAAAAATGACTGCAAAGGGAGGGTGGAAGTGCCGTCTTTCCCAAACCCAGTCCGGAGCTGTGCATGTGAAAGTTGGCTGTTCGTTGTGAGCCCCTTTCCTACACACGATACATGTATATTTCAAGATGGAAAAGTCCAGTTACTTCAGTCATAAACGCCTCCATCCAAGATATTTTACGGATCTGAGGAAAGAGGGCTCTCAGTTTTCCCAGAGGCGTCTCTTCTCTGCCTTAGCCTGCAAGGAAGAGAAAATGCACCCTTTTTATTTCCCACAACGCACTAGAGCAATGGTGACCAGCCTTGGCAACTTTAAGATGAGTGGACTTAAGTTCCCAGAATTCCTCAGCCAGCTATTCTGAATTTTTGGAGTTGAAGTCCACACATCTTAAAGTTGCAAAGATTATAGCATAGGAGAAAGGTAAAAGATTACCTAGGAGATACTGGTGAACTACAGTTCCCAGCATCCTTCACCAAAGACCATTCTCTTTGGGATGCTGGGAATGGTAGTCTACAACTTGCCTATTCTGGGTCGAAGCACTATTATACTAAAGGTACTATGGGGAATAAAATATATGTACTACATGATATTGTTGGGGTCCTTAGACTCAAATATAGTGAAACGTTGAAACAGTAGACAGCAGGTCTTCTTTTGATGCTGGGCTACAAAGAACCCCAAGTTAAATCAGATTAAGACAGAAGCTCCCTAATGAAAAAGACTTGGAGTTCAGCTCGTGGGGATACTGTCATCTTTTATTTTATTTATTTATTTATCAATCAATCATATTTACATGCCGCCAATCTCCTAATGGACTCTTGGCAGCTCACAATCAACATTTTAACATTTTAAAAACTTTTTTTTAATATTACATCCCACCCACGCCCCCGAGCTGACCGGTGGTGTTCACATATGGGGGGCTTCTTCTGCAACTCCTGCTCTGCCCTTGAGCTCAGGCAGGTCCAGCGCCGACTTCTGCTTCCTTCGCTGCCGGCTGGCTTCCCCGGGTGCTTTTAAAAGGGGTATTTTTAAATAAATAGGGAGCATCGACACTAGAATTTAAAGACTACCTAGTTAGTTAGCAAGACACATGCATACACACATATGGCATTGCTCAGCAAAGGAGACAAATGAATAAAAGCCTTGTTTGCAATAGTGTTTCTCATTCTTGACAACTGTAAGATTGTGGACTTCAACTCCCAGAGTTCTCTAGTCTGGGAGAATTCTGGGAGCTGAAATCCGGACATCTTAAAATTAGCAAAGTTGAGAAACACTGGGGTAGGAGCATCTTTCACCATAGGAAAAGACATTGTCTTTTTCAACCTGTAAGGAGTCAGTATAGGAGTATCTTATCTAGCATCTTTGATGTCTGGCAGTTCCAAGGGGCATTTTCAAGGGTCAAAAAAAGTCAAGATGGCAATGTGACTGTGCAACCAAAGTCGTGTCTGTTTTTTACAAATGCTTTTTTGTAATTTTTACAAATGCCTTGCCCAGCTCCCTTCCTCATTCTATTCAATGAAAGGGCCAGCCTCAGAATAGACAAGGGCCAAATTTAGCAAAATGCTTCATATCCTAAGACAGTTTTTCCATCCAGGAAATGCCATTCACACATTCCCTGGGAGTTGTTCATCCTTTTCAACAAAAGGCACCCTCTTTTCCCCTACAACAGCAATATCTAAACAAATGGGCACCTGCTGGGAATAACTGAAATAAACATTTTAACATTCCATCATAGAAATACCGATAGTCCTCCACTTACAGCCATTCATTTAGTGACCATTTGAAATTACATCCTAAAATATATTTTTAAATTTCAAAATCTATTTACATGTATATATTTATTTTAATGTATATATACATTTTATATATATATAGTTATTTTAAAAATCTGAGTAAACGTATATAAATAATATGAACAAATGATATTAAAATTATACTAAAAGAGCTATACTGTGTTCTTTACAGACGTGTATAACTTAATTAGCAGATAAGAAATGAAATGCTGGTTTAGGGAGGGAATCCAAATTTCATACCTGGACGATGCTTTTATTAGGATTAGTCAGAGATGGGATCTTTTGTGCTATAGTAGCTTGATGTGTCCTGTCAATAACATTAGACAAGGATGGAGGTGCTTTTTTAAAAATAAACACAGCTCTCCAAGAGACCTTTTAGAAAACAGGTACGTTTATTAAACTTTAATTGATGAAAGTAATTGATCCAGGAGATAATAGGATGAAGATTAATGCATTTTTTAAAAATATGGCTAATCGATGGATAGGTCTAGTAAATTAAAGCCATCTTCCTGCCCATGAGGTCGGTCTGCAACTGTCTCTGATTGAGAGAACTTTCAACAGAAGACCTTATCTCATCTTGGGAGGCCGCAGCTCTTATCAAATTATTATGTTTTTTACTTCTGAGAGCTTTAATTTCCCCCCAGCCATGGACTATACATGATAAACGGTGCTAAATACTGCAGTTTGCAATATGATCCTCGAATTGATGGTTATTTCAAGAGTTAAGAGGCCAGAATCTTTTCTTGCAAATTCTTAGCAGTTGGTTCCTTGGCATAACAATTGTGCTTTGCTGACCATTTGGCTCAAGCTTTGGTGTGTGTATGTGTGTGTGCGCGCGCAAAAATGTGATAAAATTAAAGCTTTGGAGTTCCTGAACTGGGCTCCACTGTTGATTGTCTAGACTGAGAGACACACATGTCAATGAAGTGTCTAACACTAGATCAACAGCCGCTCTGTCTAGTTCAATCTGTGTCGCATCCTTTCTTTCTCACTATTTAGCACCTCAGATGGTTTTATTATGCTTGAATAGATGAAGAATTTTGGTAACCCAGCCACTGAGGTAACCGGTGTAGCCCTAGTGCCAGTCCCAAGCCCAGATAGATGGGGAGGGTTGCATCGGGAAAGGCATCCGGCGTAAAACCTATGCTGAGTATATATGTGAATAAACAAACAGATTTCCATACCGGATCGGTTGAGGCTCGGGTTACCAATGACCATCAGCAGTTCTGTTAACCAACAGGGTACCGCTGGAAAGTGTGCTACTGGTGGACAGAGGAGGAGAAGGATAGGCATGCCTGGAGAAAGCAGGAGAGGATAAAAGGAGAAGTGTGGAGGTGAGAGTAGGAACCTTAAGTGTTGGCACTATGACAGGTAAAGGAAGAGAACTGGCCGATATGATGGAGCAGAGCAAGGTGGCTATACTGTGGATGTGACAGAAGAGTGAAGAAGGGAGCGCATGGGATGGAGTGGATGGAGAAGAGTGTCAGGAGCGATTGTGACAGAAAGGTACCTGCAAGAGTGAACGGGAAGATCCACAAGACGGTGGCGAGACCAGCGATGCCGCACGGCCTGGAGACAGCGGCCCCGACCGAAATGCAAGA
>JANHZU010006489.1:48813-62079 GCA_032468055.1 Acrochordus granulatus | reverse complement strand
GTTGCCCTGATACCGTTTCCATTGTGTTTCACCATGTTCCTCACTGACTGCACCTAGATTTTCAGGAAAAAAGTACAGGTGTGAATGCAGAAAATGGATCATTGAAGTCTTGTATGCTGTAAGAAGTTTGTCAACCAGCTGAATGTAGTTTGGCACTGTGCAGTTGCCAAGAAAATTCTCAAGCACATCCTTGAATGCTTTCCAGGCAATTTTCTCTGGCCCACCAACAGATCTTCAAGCCGCTTGTCATTGAAGATGTATCTGATCAACAAAAATGCCTTCCTTAATCATGGCACCAGTTATTCTTGGAAACATCTGTCTCACATAACAAAAACCTTAACCTTTCTTGTTCCTCCCTTTCACAAAACTTTTCATCAGTCTGAGTTTTATGTGAAGTGGAGGCAAAAATATCTTTGTCAGATCGACAGAGTCCATATGCCATGCTTTTCTGTCTTAGAATTAAATTCTTTCGGAGTGGCCATTTCTTTTTAATGTAATTCGACTCTTGCACAGCTATATGTAACAACAATATTTGGTATATCTGAGCTGCATTTCAAGCAGCAGAGTTTCTACTTTTAGATCTCCACAGATTTTCCAGTTGTACTCAATGTACTACTGTGTTTCAACAACATGTTTTCATATATTTCTTTCATGTGTGAAGCAGGTACACATGCTGCAGCCAACAAATACTGAACAATGTTTGTAAAAACAGATGATTTCTATAAAACGGTATGTGTAAAATGAAATTACAGGTTATTTTTCAGGATTAGCAGCCAAAAATCTATAAGATATACCCAAAAATGTTCAGGAAGCAAAATCTTTGTAGTCTAATGTTTCTTATTCAAGTCTTTTGATGACTTATACTGAATATTTAAAAGGTTGGCAAAATAAAAGTTAGTGTAGCTAATATATGAGCAGTAAGCATTTTCCATCTGTGGACCAATCGCCATCTATGAATCATTTTTATTCAGAAACAGGTTCTAATTCAATGAATGTTCAACACATGAATGTTGTTTTAGTATCACAACCAGACTGTATATTCTGGCTTTAAAACTACTTGTTATTCCTACAAATGAATCAGAGTAATAACAATGCATGTATCTATGTCTGCCCTCCAAGAGATCCGTCATGTTAGGAAAGCCAGCAACAATGCAGACTTCCTATGTAGATTACTGAAAATTCACTTTCCTGTGTAAGAAAGTAAATGGAATTATTCACATGATGGATTGTGGTATTTTTTTAAAAATGGAAAGCACTTGATGTAGCAATGTATTAATCACTCTTTCAGCAACAACTGTTACATAAAATTGTAAAGAATCCTCTGGTCCAAACAAAGTTTTCAAGATTATTCCACTGTACATTATGGCTGGCTTTACTCCTCTGTACTTCGATCAATTGAGGCATGTGCTTTCTGCAAGATTTATATTTATTGCAACTTTTATTCTAGTTGTGGCATCTACTGTGATCTCCATATATAAAAATATTTACTGGAGAGTACCAAAGTTGCCCACCTTCAAATCTCTGAGCTACTCAATATATATTGATTACCCCATTCATAAATTAGGCTCCAGAGAATTTCTATGCAAGGCTGCAGCTTCCTGCTTATAAATTTTGCAGCAGCTTTTGTTCTTACACCATAAGATTTTCTCTCTTCTCTTTACCTCTCAGCTTAAGATGGCTGTTTCCACTTCCTGCTATCTAGCTCTTTTTACTCTTATCATTTTAATCTTCTTATAGCTCACTGTCTTGTTTTTCTGCTGGCTTCATCCTCTGTTCCTTATCTGATTTTGATTTCTCCTAAACTTTAATTTTAGAGGTTAACTTTCTCTCTCGTTCTTTGTTGGTCCATTTTATTTCTCTTTTATTGGTCTAGTCATATTTAATTAAAAGGGCAGAGGAAATGGAGATGATTTTGATGGAAATAAAAAAAATAGTTTTGGATGTGGGTGAAGAAGGTAAACAGAGCATTTCCAGGAGATTGAATAAAAAATAAAGTGCTGAAATGTCTGGAAATGAAACTGAAATGAGAGTATGCTGGAATAAATGTTTTATAGGTCTATATAAGAATGACAGTCATATGTCCAAGAGTGGAATTAAAGAAATACAATTAATATTAATGTCCAAAGTAATAAAAATGGAAGCATATTATGAGCTTGTTGAAAAATGGTAAGACAACAGATAGTAATAATATAACAAGAGAAATGTAGGTGTAGCTGCTTCAATTATCACCTAGAAGGAGTACACTTGTTTTCTATTGCTACCGAGGATAGAACCTGTGGTATATGAAGTGATTTCTCTTTTCCTAGAGATCTTCAAACAGAAGCGGGATGATAAACTGTCAAAGTTTATCATCTGGATTTTGCACTGACCAAGATTGTGGACCTGATAATCTCTGAGGTCCATTCAAGCTGCGTGATTTTGTGTAAAATATCCCATGAGTTATTAATATTTCTGAATGAACATGTAAAGAAATGTTTTGGTGAAGATTACAGGTATTATTGGGTGGGGATGTGAGTGCATGCACACATTTATATGCAGATGATGTAACGTTATTGGCTGAAAACTCAAAATATTTACATTAAATGTTCCATTGTTTACATGATGCAGAGGAATGTGAAAATTATAGATAGTTCTTGCTTAACAATGGTAATTGGGACTGGAATTTTTGTCACAATGCAATGCAGTTGTAAAGTATAACATCATATGGCCACACTGCTTAGGTACAGCAGTCCTGGCAGTCCCTGGTTGGCAGCCAGTCTTTAAGTAAGAACCATGCAGGTCATTAAAGTCACCTCACATGACAGTGATTTTGTTTGGGGTCACAAACAAGTTCAAAAATCATGGTCACAAATCATGACCAAGTGACCACAGGACAATGCAATAGTCAGAAATCAAGGCCAGCTATCAAGCACCCCCATATTGTGATTATGTGATTGTTGGGGCACTATGACAGCTGGACTTTTGAAAACCAGTTGTAAGTACTACTTGTTCAGCACTACTGCAGGTTCCAAATATTGCTGAACGAGTGGTCAGTAACTGAGAACTACTGTATCAAAGAAGGACTGGATGATGAATTAATGTGGATTGAATACAAGTGAGTGACCAGTATGAAAGAAAAAAACTGAGTTGATTTGGTCTAGAAAGAAAGCACGAATGAGACCCAAACTGAAAAATTAATATATCATAAAAGAGTGACTAGTTCAAGAAATGGGAAGAAGACAAAGAAAATGTTGTTTGATTTTCTCAGAAAGTGAGAAATCAGAAGGTTAAAGAATTTAAAGAATGTATAAAGCAATGCCTGGGCATGATAGATTTTTAAAAGTATTATTGCAAATAATACAGTATTAATTTGGGACTACAACAAAATCTGTATTGTATAAACAAAGATGATTTTCTTTTCTTTTCATGAAGTTTCTTTTCAGTAAACACTGTCTGGCACATCTATCCTGGTATATATTTGGAACAGTCTTGTTTTTGTTGTTGTTCAAATGATTTTCCTGACTACTAATTCAGTGCAATTTAGCATAACACCATAAGCAGATAACAAGAAATACATTGAAGATATCCATCTGGTTTGTATTGAATTGTTTGTTCATTTCATTCTCCATGGTTTGTCATTGGCTTTACTAATTATCTCATTACAACAGCTTTACAAACAGTACAATTTAGTCATTAATTTGATGAAAGACTTGCTGAAAAGCAGCTAGATATTAAAAAGCATATATCTCTGACCTACAGTTTCTGAAGGTTGCAGAACATATCAAATTTAATGCCTAGTTTATGCAGATATAAAAGCTGAAATTACAACTGATGCAAAGCTTCATAGTACCTATTTAAACCCCATTTGTTACCTCGTTTACAGAAAACCCTTTCAATGGAAAACTGACTAGTCTGACTATTTTCCATTACTGAAGTGGTTTTCAAAGATGATAATATAAATAAGGAATATTTCTTTGTTTCACTAAGTAAAACATGACAAAACACATTCTGTTTTTAAAAGATATGAAGGAAGGAAGAAGAGTTTTATGGATTTTATGTTTTCTTATTTCTCTCCTCTATACATCAACAAATACACAATATGTTTCCCAACTTTCTCACAATTGTACATTTCTCAAGAAGAGCAAAACTTTTGGCCAGCATAAAACCTCAATGCGTAGTCCAAGTTTTGTTCCTTGTCACTTTTGTATTCTTTCTATTAGAATTCTTCTAATACTTTCCCAATTAAATTTAACAAATGCAATATCTTACATTCATTCTTGCTGCCTTCCAATTTGTGTAGGGGAACAATAACAGTATCTTTCCAATCATCAATGCAATACAGTTTTTCTAGACATATTTAACAAGTCTGTATTTTCTCTGGTTTCATCATCAGCACCTCCAACCTTACCATTTTTTAATATTCTTAGATTTATGATTTCCTTTTTGCCAGTTCCATCAATCCCCATCAGAACTGTTCTGTATTTTCATTCTTTTTCAAACTAGTTTCTTCCTCTTCAAATAAATTATTTGCAACTATAGTTTTTCTATATATACCATTCCTTATGTCTGTGTTTAATTACATGCCTTTTAACTAATCCAAAGCATCTTTCAATGTATCATTCTATAAAACATCTTTTCTATAATGCCATTTGTGGAACTTCAAACACTTCCATCTGGCCCTCTGTATCATAATGTCATTCTTTTCTAAACAGTTTCCATTCCCATATTTTATGTCCATATTTCATTCTTTAAATTAATCTATTTTCTAATACTTTATCTTACTGGACTTGTACTTTTTCTTTCTGTAGTCATTTTCCTTTCACATTTGTTTCTTTCAGCTTTGTTTTTCTTTGTCTCGGTTTTTTTTCCTCAAGAAACATTCTTGACATTATCAGAAATCCCTGCATTCAGAACCTCTAACACTTAAATCCTTTATTTGAAAGTACTTCTATCAGGGACTAATGGGAAATTCCAGGGCTGTTGGCTAGATAGAACTGTTCGAAAAGCATTTATTTAGGGCTGCCTTGAAAACTAGATTTACATGTCCATAAAGTCCTCAGGAGTAAAGCTCAGTTTGAGAGAAACATCACCTCACACAGAAAGCAGATTTATACTTGTTGCTTCATTAAATTTCAGTGATATATCCAGATATCACATCTGACCTTTCCAAGCATCCTGAGATTTGGCATCAAAAATATAGCTAAAGGGCCAAACTGTAGTGATAAATTTTAGCTTATTTAGGGGAGGGTGTTTTTAAAGGTGGAAATATGAGTATTTTGCCTCTGAAAGTTCCCCATTTCCACTGTTAAAAAATACTGAAAGCCAAACAAAACAAAACAGGTTAACTATGATAAACAGGCAATAGCATTTACCAAGTACTGTGAAAAAACATGTTTTTACAAAATGCTAAGGTTTAAAGTTCAGCTGCATCCCAGGCTGAAAGAAGCTAAGTTGTTGAAAATCATAATAAATAATAATAAATGTTATCCACATGATCCACGGTGGATTTCAAGACAAAAAAATTGCTAGTATTGCATGCTGTACCTTATAACAATAACCATGCTGACTTCCTGCTATCCTTTTCATTGACTATGTACAACAATCTAGTATCTTTCTGTGTAAATTTACATCAACTCCAAATTATTTTACTGTTGTTCCTCAAAGGTTTGGGGAAAATAGCTAAAGAGTCGTCTCTAAGGGAAAGTTTAAGTTGCACTGTTACTACATGTATCTTCATTATCAAATAGCAAGACAGCTGTTGCTTTTAGTGAAATACTTTGGTTTCAGGGCAATGGTGGAGATTCCCCCATCTACTGAATTAGCAGGCAAAATGCCTCAACAAGCACCAAAAGTGCTGACATTCTGTGCAGAAAACAAATACAGTCATTTTCTCCCCTGATGGGAAGTAACCGGGTTCGCCTTTCTTTAATAGGTTTATTTCTCTTTCTTTTGCACTCCATCTGGTATGTTCCTTTGCAGCTTCAAGCTGTTTAACAACGCAGAGAATTTGGTTGGCAGTAAAAAAAAAAATCAGTGAAGCCTAATTGTCCACTTACCATTTGAAGAGATGTTAAGAAACTCTTGCAAAAATGGGATATTCACATTGTTGTATTGTTCAATTTAAAGCTATGAATTATAAATTATAACGTGTTGGGGTCATGTTGAAAGACACTGAAAGTTTTAGCTTGCAAATTTTTCATCATTTTTGTTTTGTCTAACAAGGAAAATAAGTGCTATAGATATCGAAAGAGCATCCACATAGTATAGTTTGTTTTCTTCCAACTAGTGGATTCTTTCCACCATTAGATGTTGAGGCTTGCCTTAAGCACTTCTGGTTAACCTTTACCTCAAAGTCCTTCAGTTTTTCATCCCAGTGATAAGAGGAAAAATAAATTAACAGAAGGCACTTGGGATTTACTTGCCTAAACCACAGAAAAAAACAAATTAATGTACAACATTTTAGGACCACAAAGGCTGTGTGTTTGTATGTGTATGTACGTGCAGTATCTATGGTCCTTGCATTTTGGGAAGGTTTTAATAAGATAAAAAAAGGAGAAACAGGGAACTAAAAAATTAGCAATCACACAGAGAATTTTAATTAATAGTCAAGTCAACATAACATAGTACCACATTTAGAAACTTGAGTGTGAGCAGAGTTTCTGCAAAAAAAGGGGGATATGAATCAGAGAATGAGTTTGTATCTTTAGACTGTAGATTTATTGTTACTTGAATACCACACTAAATATTAAGTTTTACATAATAATGGCTTATGAATCCAATAAAAGTTAGTCTCTTAATAAAAAATTAGTCTAATGGTGAGTATTGCAATATTTTTAAGCTCAGTGATACAACTAGCAACAGAAAACTTGATAGGTCTGCCTTCTGAAGGAGACTAACCAAATTTAGCATATGAAGAAAAATGCAGCCTGCAGAAATGCAATGGTGAATGTAACATTAGCTATTACTTAGGCACAGTAGTACTCCAGATGCCCCGAATCATAGATGCTGTACACAGAAGTATTGGTCTTTTCAAATTACATAGGTTTTCATTCTGAATTTTAAAAAATCCTCAGATACGTATTTCCATCTCCCTTGTACTTAAGAGAGAGACATTGTTCTGACTTTGTGCTTCTTCACTGGAAGGAGTCAAGCCCAGAATAGTAATGAAGATAATGATGCATTAAATAACCTCCTCTGTGGTAGGTAACATTCCCCTGAGTTTCTGCTTCATTAATGATCTAATCTTATAGAAATAATAGAAAATTTACAACTCCTAATGGAAGGATTTCATAGATCAAAAGTGAATCATAGAGAGGTACAACATGCAATTTCTCCTTTTGGAAGTTATTTAGCTGTCTCTTAGACTTTCATTTTTCCCCTTGTTAACATTCTGATAGGTTATGAATACGGGCTATTTCTGTAATTACAGAATCATAGAAATTAAAAAGATAATTTGGTTCAACCCCTGCCCCTTCCTGCCAGTTCAAGCACTTCTAAAGCATTTCAGTTAGGTGGTTATCTAGTTTCTATTTAAGAAGTTATTTTGAATGGGAACATATAATTTCATGAAGCAAACTTGAGAAAGTCCAACAGAGACTTCTAACATGCATATATTGCAAGAAATAATCTTTATTAAAAAAAATCAATTTGCCATCTAAACATATCACTAAATCCTTGTCTGAATTTTCTAAAAATATTTTATTCGCAAGTCTGGAGAACATAGTCCCAAAGTTAAGCAAGCCAAAATGTACCATCATATATTCAAATTTGCCATTCAAATTCAGTTTTCATGTCCTTTCATTCTGATAACTGTTGAGTGCTTTATAAGTCTAACTTTGTAAACATGCATGCCTTTTGGAGAGTGAAATAAGGAGTAAGTGGTAGTTACCTTTAAAAGTCACTCTGTTCATATCTTTATGGATCATCCTCATCAAGATACATACATCCTCTTTGGGGACAAAAAGTGTTGGTGTAGATGCTGGAGATTTGAAAGGGTAAATAAATCCTTTTTTTACATTGTCATCTGAATATTCTTTCAGGATGCCTAACTTATGAGTAGATGTAGGATATTCTCTCTTTGCTGGAGTCTGAGCTCCTGGTTTCAGATTTATAATGCAATTCCACACTTGATGAGAGGGCAATATAGTAGTATCTTATTCCCCAAACACATCTGGCAAATTTATCTGGGAGAGGGGATATGCAGTACTTGTAACCACTGTAACTAGCATTTTAGGAATGGGAATAATCATCCCTTGTGTCCAACCCAAATCTGGAAGATGTAACTGCAGCCATTTCATTCCAAGAAAATGGGTACTTGTAAGAAAGCTGTTATATAGAACAATAGGAGCTATGTGTGTGATCTTGGATTTTCAGCTGCAATGGGTCAGTGCTCTCTCAGTGGTTTCCCATCTATTATTTCTACCATCACTGAATTTTAAAGAGTCTGAGTTGGAAACTCTATTTTTTGTACTGTGGTTTCATCTATGAAATTAGTGATCACCCCTGAATCCAGAAGAGCAAAGAACAAGGAGCTCTATTCTATACACTGAATCTAAATAAAGAGTAATAGAAACAATAATAACTTAAGCCACCACATCATACAAGATGAAATAAATGTCCTGTATATCAAATATGATTGAACTGCATCATCTTAAATCAAAGATATTTTAATTTTTTTGATTTTACTAAAATTTTAGCATATTTCATGAATGATGCAGAAACTTTTTTTCGGTGTGTGTTACCAGCCAGGAAACAAAAGTAGTTATCATTATTATTTATTAAATTGACTATATAATTATCAATTTCAATAGCTTGTGGTATCTTGACAATCAATATTAGACTAATCTGTAGTTAAAATTCTCATAAAAGTAAGAAAAATATTTTATCGGTCATCTGTCCCATCAGCTGCATTTTTACAGACAACTCCAAGTCATTTTTCCTACCTTTCTAAGTACTGTCTCAATAGGTCATATTTTCTTAAAAGATTTAATTACAGAATTCCTCATTCTGTGGTATGTTATTATTAGGTGTGAGAAATCTAGTACTAAGATTGGTTTAGTCGCAGAGATTCTTTCAAAACAGTTATCTTTTAAAAATACTGTTGAATTTCATAATTTGCTAATCACCTTGAATGCATCATTTTATGTTACTGAAACAAAGCTAAACAAGGAGAGACATAATAGAGCCAAATAAATCTAAGGGGCATAAATAAGAGAATTTTTTTTTCTCTTTACCACAGAGTAGAACTTGAAGTCATCCATTAGAACTAAATGCAAAGAAATGCAAGACTGATAGAATGAAACATTTTTTCAAAGATTGCATTTCCCGTGAAAACACTGTAGAATTAGTTACTGTTAAGGAAGCTGGTTTGGACCCTTATAAAATGAGACTAAGTAGATTGATGGAGGAATAAATAATGGCTCCTAACATTAAATATTTTTGCTACCTTCTGGATCCTAGATGGCAAGTTTTAGAGTGGCTGCTGGGAAGAAACTCTTAAAGTGAACTTTCTCAAGATCTGTAGGTCTTAGACCTGAAAGTTTCCTCAGTGCATTCTAGTGAGCCACTGTGTGGTAGCAAATACTAGATTGAGATGGGTTTATGAGCCCATCCAGCAGAGCTCTTCTTATTTCTTATTAACATCTTAATTATAATA
The DNA here is from genome assembly GCA_032468055.1 of Acrochordus granulatus. Taxonomy (NCBI): domain Eukaryota; kingdom Metazoa; phylum Chordata; class Lepidosauria; order Squamata; family Acrochordidae; genus Acrochordus; species Acrochordus granulatus. The sequence continues at coordinate 52,445 of JANHZU010006489.1, read as the reverse complement.
TGTGAATGTAAAACATTAATTTTAAGTGATTGTCAACAGCTTTTCAGATTCCTGAATGAAACCTTTGTTGTTAGTAATTCCAAAATAAAATAGCTTTCACAAAAATCAACTGTATACAGAAGCTCAGACCAACAAGCAAGTATTTTATTATACCAGTTACCCACCTATTAATATATCATTTGCACATAATAAACACCACCCATCTCTTACATAAACTATTGTCATAAATGCCCATTCTTTTGTTCTTAACCTCCTTGCCGCAAATCATGTTAGTAGCTACTTTAGGAGAAATCAGAATTTGCCAGCAGGAAACATATCTGTTTATAGCAAAGATTTCAAGACAAATGAATAGTTTTCAAATACAATAATTTGCATTAGACATGAGAATTTATAGTAAAAATATACGTGCTCACCTTTCCAAAGATTTAAAAATAGGCTTCTTCACTGAAAATAGAGGTATTTTTTCTATCAAATAGTTGCAATCCTGAATTTAAGGCAATAGACCAACCTGTTTGGTGCAAATGGATATGTGTAAACATCTGAGAAAAAAATATAAAACATGCACCAGTAGCTAAGAATGCTAAAACAACACTCTTGAGTAATAAAGCTGAAAGGGGGGAAAGCACTCCTTAAATATTGTGATATTAAAACAGAATTCTTCCACAGAGATCTGAAAGAAGAAATAAGCATGAACAGCATGCTGAATTTAGAGACAACAGTCAAAATATATAAATTGTAAAAATGTACTGTATTTACTGACTAAAACAAGCTGCAAGAGACAATAAGCAAAATATTTTTATAGTGAGGTTACAGCAGTAATGTTCATATTCAAAGAAGTAGAAAACAGATGCTTATTCTAATTTAGGCAGATGATCTGTCATGTACTTTAAACAATTTAATGAAGATACTAAATTCTGAGTTTAAAATAAGAACTTAGTACAGTACATATAACTGCGCCATCTGGAAATACTGATCGAGATTAGGATAGCTTTCTGTATAAACAAGGACAGAACATAGGAAAAAAAGCAAGACATTCCCCTTAAACTGTATAACTACACAATTGCTTCATGTAATTACATTCAAGTATTTAGTTTGTGATGTGGTAGTAAAAATTATACATCAAAAGGCTTTCCATGTCTCCTTTTGTTGAAGTTCAGTTTTTAAAAAGGGCATTAGAGAAAATAGAAAGCTGCAGTGCAAATCTTTAAAATGCAGGCTTTGATTCCCACCAAGAAACCAACATCTCTTGCCTTTCAACAAAAGAACGCAGCCTTCAGTCGCCAGACACCGATCCTGTCAACTAAAATACCTGTCCTTTCTCAGGCTGAATAATGAAATGAAACTTCATTTCAGCTGAAAAGATATTTGGAAATGAAATGGCATCAGAAGCTGTCAGGGTGAGATGCTCAGAGGAAGCTCCATAAAGGATAAATAAAATCTCATCAGCTTTATAGAGAAGAAAAAATGTTTGTTTTTCCACATAAATAGAAGCAGCATAATGTCTTGTTTTAATCACCACTTCATAGAATAGGTTGCAGTTTTATTAAATCAACGTTTTCCCCCACACAAACGTGGCAAAAAGATTAATATCAAACTGGCTCTGGAAGTGACAATAAAATCTGTCAAAACTTTTATCTGGTCTTTTATAGCACCACTGTCTTATATCTTACAAAAATGCAGTTTACTGTTCTTTGTCAGATTGTATTTAGTAGCAAAACACAGCATGCATCGTTTCAGGATACCTGAAATTAAACTAGCATGCTAAAAAATCAGGAGTGTCTGTGGCAGATAAAAAAAGATAGCTAGATAATTCAAAGTATGGTCTTTTGCAAGCTATTGATTACACTCAGCCAATATCCATCTGTTCAAGAGTGGAATAATCTGTTGGCATTACAGAAATGATGGTCATCTTACAGAGAAGGTTAATCAGATACAAAAGGAACCATGCTATTGCACAGAATCTTTATCAAATTTAGGCATACCCATCTCGCTCTCAGCATGACTCTGGATCGTTTGCAGCCAAAAGCATAAAAACCATATACATGTAATATATCAGTTAAATGGGAGCCAGGTAAGAAACAAAAATAGAATAAATTAAAAATTAAAAAGGCGAGGGGAGTGCCTTTGAGGCACGAACCATCCCCAAGGTTGCATACCACCCTAAGAGCCCCACATGGGTTGCCAGACCCAGGTCTTCACATCTGTCTGAAAGGCCAAGAGATGGGGGCTCAACTTACTTCTGGGGGGAAAATATTTCAGAGGGCAACGACAGAGAAGGCCCTCTTCCTGGATCCCACCCAGTCAAAATAGATCAAGATCTGAAACATACCTTCACATATTATGAGATATACTGTTAATTCTGTAAGTTGTAATAACTGGGATATTGCTTTGCATCCTATACTTTAAAAGTAGCTAGCGTGTAACTTAAAAATGCGCAGCTATCACAATTAAAGTTGGGGCATCTGTGATATATCTAATTAGCTACTGTATGCTACAGAGAAGTCTTCTCATTTCTTATACTACTTTTCTTAACAATTTACCAAGGCATCAGTCCTACTCCCAATTACCTAGGAAGAAGTAAGCACCACTAGTTATTTTCTTTTTTAACATGTACAGTATAAGACTACATTGTTACCAACTAATTTGCTCTTCCTGCTGAGTTATTCCCATCTCATGCTCTTCTTTTTCCAAGCCAACTGTTTTTATCCTGCATGGTTTGAAGTCAGCGTATGTAGAGCAGCACATACAGAACAAAAGCATACAGTTATAACAATTAAAAGAATAATCCTGTTTCTCAGTAATGTGAAAGATTTTCTATACAGACTAAGAAATGTCTTCTCATAATCTTTGGCATTTTGATGCTTGCCCAGTTTCTCATTTAAACTGCCAACATAGCCATTTTTAATAGGAGTTGTTTTACATATCACTGCAACGAGTTACAATACTTGGGTCTTTGTGTAAGCACTGCCCTGTCTCTTCTCATCTAAATTCGTCCTTTAGAATTGATGTTAATTTTGCTCTATTTGTTTCCCCTTCATCACAACATGTATAAAAAATTTAACTTGTCTTCTTCTCTTAAAATACAACAAATGATCTCTTCTTTTCATATCTCATCTCTTATCTATAAACAAATCCTTAAAGCTTCATCACTGAGTCCTAGTCTGTCTTTTCATTTTTTTCCTTGTTCTTTCTCACAAAATTCTTCAAAACTTTTACAAGTTTCTTTTGTAAATCCAATATAGGAAAGATATCCAGATCACTCTTTAGGTTTGTTATTTGTACTTCACTTTTAATTATTCAGATACGTGCCAGTTTTATTTGCATATTCGGTATAGCATATTTTTCCATATTCTTACAGCTTGTCATTTTTAAATCCACTTTCAGATCAGTCTCAATTTTGTCTGGTAAAACAACTTCCTCCACCATAATATCTTTCAAACACAGTCTATCATGGCAGATTCACTTAAAATTAATTTCTGGCTTCAGTGTTCACAGATATACCTCAATACATCCAATGTTAAATATTTGCTTTATTTTTTATTTAGGTTTTAAGTTAAACCTAATTTTTCTTCTCTTCTAATTGTAATATTTAGTTCCTTCTGGTTCCCTCTAGTGTTTAATCTTCAAATTCC
>JANHZU010006489.1:33300-48713 GCA_032468055.1 Acrochordus granulatus | reverse complement strand
TTCTTCTCTTCTAATTGTAATATTTAGTTCCTTCTGGTTCCCTCTGATGCCCAGCCTTCAAAGTTTTATCATTTCTTTTTAAGAATTTAAAACATTTTTCTACAAGAAAGATTTTTAAAATTAATTTCAAAATCTTATTTCAAATCTATCTGGATCTTATTCCATTTCTAACTTTCCAAAATCAACTATGTTATCACCCTTTTGCTGTTTATTAAAAAAAAAAGCCCTTAATGTTGTATTTAAAACTTATTTTGCTAAGGATTGAAGGAAACTCACCTGGAGCTTAAAATGTGTATCCAAACACTCCTAATATTCATAAACAATTTCCAGAAGTGATTAGAAAAGAATGAGAACCCAGTGATCTTTTGAAGGTGTCAACTACAGTTTGGTTGAAGATGGCATTTCCTTATCACCCAGAACTCTAAAACCATTGGACACCACCTTGTTGTCTACTCGCGAGGGGCAACTGTCTAGAGCACTTGTGAGTAATCCCAAATCCTCTCCTTGTCTGGAAGCTGGTCCATGTGCTGGCTCCTCATTGCATCACGGCCCTCTGTTAAGCCATCTTCAGCTTGCCATTTCTTCCTCTGAAGTCCAGGATTCAGGGTGGGAGATCTTAGGACAAGAACATGAAGAAGGAAAAGAGTTGCTTCTCCTTTTCCTGTTTGATGTTATGGGAGAAGTGGCAAGAAGCAAGAAAAGCAGTAGTAGAAATTTTGGAGGCAAAGCTTTTCCTGATTTTCTCAACTGCTTGAAAACAGTACTTGAGTTACTTGAATACAGGCACAGAATAATTTGATGCTCAATCACTTCATGCTGAAATAGTTGTTAATTGAATGACTGAGAGCGCTTATGCTTCAGTGATGATCTTCTATCTCGCCAAGACTACGTCTGCATCCCACAAGTAATACTTATACTGTGACTGAAAACTTGTCATTTAGAGGAGAGGCGTCTACTTTGAAGCTGAGAAATACATAATCCAAAGATCACCTGTTTAAACTATGGCAGAGCAAGAGTAATGTATACATATATTACATATATGTGTGTCTGTGTATAATGTTCTAAAATTTGACAGCAGCTTTATTACAGATCTTTATGTCTTCTTTCTTCCTAGATATATCTAGTGTGTGCTCTTCATTCATTCACCTCCTAAATTGCATTTTTAAAGCCGGATTGGGGGAAAAAAAGGCACCTGCCTTTTGACTGTCAGCTTGTGATTTATTTCATGTTGCTTCATTTCAGGCTACCGCAGATAGTGTTCCATTGTATCATGTACTCTAGATTAACATGACACAACATGACACTGTTTAATCTACTAGCAAATAAAACAGTGCTGAGCTGCTTGTTCAAAACAATGTATCCTAATGGACACACAATCAATAAAATGCAGGGTGGTTTTGTTTTCAAATAGGATAATTTGTTTCTCAAAGACCTATGCAGCTGGATGGCTTGTAAATTCTAAAACATTTCTTGGAGATTTGTGACAACATTAATGCTGAGAACAAAATGTTTGCACTTTGGAAAGTAAATTTTTACTAAATAACCTAATTGAGTAATCTAAAAATGTATCTGCAAAATGTGCAACTTAATTAGTTGTGCTATATTCTTCATATTTATTATTTACTAAATTTATATGCTGTCAAGCAACTCTGTATGAAAAGAAAATCAACGTGAAAATTGGCTTCTTATAAAAATAAGAGGAATCTGGTCTTGTTCAGCATATCTGAGTGAAACACAAGTAACAAGGTGAAAACCGGTACCAAAGGTTTCTTTGTTGTTTTTTTCAGAAATGAGATGGGTAAAATAAAATCATCTTCTATCTCCTCATCTGCTGCTCATTCACTTTTCCTCTGGACTTATCCTACAGAGTAATTCATGCAAGAATTTTCTTAAATTTCTTGTCATTTATGGAATCAAAGAACAGCCCAACTTGGCCAGCAGTCAGCCTCTTCGCCAAAAAATTTAAGCCTATTTAAAAATTTAAGCATTTTTAAATAGTTAAAAATGTTACATCTTCTTACCAGACTTGGTAGAAATATGAGTAAAATAGAAAATAAGATTGTAACCAATCAGATAGTCTGCATGCCTTCCTTGGATAGATATGCATAGCTCTGAGGCTTCCTGAAACGTAGTGTGAATAGATATGGTGAAACAGTTCTAGGACTAAACATTATCCCAATCCTTGCATTGAACATATGAAAATGAATTGAGAAAATGATGAAACAATGCAAATCCAGAATGCAGTGCTTTCCTTTGTCATGAATAGCTGCCTATTTATAATAGCAAAGAAGTAATAACTTTTGCCAAGAAGTAATGTGTGATGCCTGCTTGAAGGATCTCAGGCTTCAGTGGTATCAGCAGACATTCAGTTACAAATTTTATGGATATAAATAGCAAAAATCCTCTTGATAAGCCACAAAGCTTTTGGTTTCCTTCATTGGAAAAGAACTACAGCCGCGGTACAAAAAATTGCTGATAGCAAAAAGAAGTCACTATCCTCTGATCTTGCAGTGTCTCCTACCGTTAAAAATGTTTCACGTCTTCTGAAAAGTAAAAAATTGTCAGGACATTTTACAAATCAACTTGGTTCCGGGGTACATAACAAATGGAGGTACTTTATTCTCGACAGACATGCCTAGAATATTGCAGAGATTGGAGATATTGCAGGTTCAGTTTCACCCTACCACAGTAAAGCAAATATCACAATAATGTAAAACCCAGGAATTTTTGGGTTTCTCAGTGCATATGAAGGTTATATTTACACTCTGCTATAGTCTATTAAGTGTGCAAAATATGATGTCTTAAAAATATACACACCTTAATTAAAAAACACTTCACTACTAAAAATGTTAATCATTATCTAAGCCTTCAGTGAGCTGAAATCTTTTTGCTGGTGGAGGGTCTTGTAAAAAAACCACAATATCTGAGAAGTGCAATGAAGCAAAGCATAAAATGAGGTATGCCTTTATAAAGCAAGTGTTTACCAGGAAAAACCATGGAAACATTATTACTATATAAAAATCACATATCCCCTAAGAATCATATACTAAATATACTTGTGGCAAAATGTGATGAAAAGAACTGTTGAGCATAAAATATTGGTCATAACTGTGGTTGTTTCAAGACATTGCAGGACTTTTATTCAGGATAAAACACAAGTTATTCATTTATTCATTTATTAAACTTATACAGCCAGCCAGCCATCAGAAGGATTTCTGGATGGTGAACAAGAATCAGAGCCACAATTTAATTAAAATAAAATGCCATTAAAACAATGTGGATTCCTTAATAAGTCCACAAATCAGCCACACCATACGGACTTCATCAATATCCTGGCCCCAGCGCCTGGGAGAAAGTCAAGTTTTCTCCATTTTCTTGAAAGCCAATAAGTTTGCACCATCCATAACTCTGGGGGAGATTTTCCATTAGACAGGTGCCATGAAAAAGAAGGGACATTTCTGAAGCCCCAACATGTGGCACTATTTCACCAGGAAGACTTGGAACATGCCCACACCACCAGATTTATAGGATGGACAAAAACCACCAGAGACAGATGGTTCCACAAGTATCCTGGGCGTATGCCATGTAGGGCATTAATGAGCAGCATCTTGAATTAAATCTGGAAGCCTACTAGAAGCCAGTGCGATTTACACCCTGGTTACATGGGCATACTGCCAACTACTGCCCGAGCCAGCTGCAGCTTTTGAGAGCTGTCTAAGAGTAGCCTCATATAGAGCACGTTACAATAGTCCGATCAGGAAAGGGCTAAGGCATGTGTGATTAATAGCTGTATTTCCTGATCTAGGAAAGGGCAGATTGTGCAAAAGCTGTCTGAGTCATGGCTGCTACCTCCTTTTTGAACAGGAGTTGTAAGTCCAAAAGAACCTCCTGATCACATATAACTGATTGGTGGAAAGTAACCCCAGCCAGGGTTAAAGATAGCAAACCATTTGATATGGAGATACCTAAACTCCATGAGATGTGACATATTATTCTCGGTGAAAATATTTCAAAAGAGAAGATCTATAGCAAAAGTACACGGAAAAATATTTTGGCTAGTCATTGATTATCTGCCCTCAGATGATGTCTTGATCTGCCATGAAGACAATGCCATGAAGACAATGCCATTTAGCAACCATATAGATAAGATTTTTTCCATTCTCCTCTAGTCATTCTCCCGACAGTGCATCTGCCACTGTAACTGATTCCATCCACCTTGTTTCTGGCATCCTCTTCTTCCCTTTCCTTCTCCCCTTCCCAGCATTAGAGCCTTCTCCAGAGAGCTAACTTCATGTGTCCAAAATAGGATCATTTGAGCCTGATCATTTGTGCTTTAAGTGAGAACTCTGCAATGATTTGTTTGATGATCCGTTGTTTGTCTGCTTGCACTAAGTTCAGTTTTCAGTTCCATAGAGTGTTATAGTTGTTTGCACTATTCTGAACTGTTGTGGTCTTAATGCTTACAAAAACGTATACATTTTCCCTATATGTTGAGATATATTCATAAAAAGTGGATAAGAGAGCAGAAGATATTTAATTCATAGTTTGAATTTGTGGAAGAACAAGAAACTCTTATGATTAGTTCTTCAGCAATAACAATAACCTCTGAAACAAAAACTTAATGGACATATGCAGAATAGCCCAGGCAGCAGATACGAACCTGGAGAGAGTTTCTGAGCACATGTTGTACTGAAGAAATATTATTTTAAATGCCAGAATGGAATGATGAAATACTGTCTTAAGGAGGAAATGGAGGAATTAATTTTTGTTGGAGAATAATTCCATTCTGGCATTTAAAATAATATTTTTTCAGTAGAACATGTGCTCAGAAACTCTCTCCAGGTTTGTATTTGCTGCCTGGGCTATTCCATTAATGGTAGATCACGGGATTTGAGTGAAAAAATAAAAGAGTCTGCAGTCTTGAAGTATGCTGAATGCCATACAGAATGTATGTACCAAGTCTTCGTAAGCCAGGAATGTAAATGGAAAACCACTTTAAATGTAGCCTGATGGCTAAGCAATAAAGTATTTTTGATTGATATTTCTAATCACCTTTGGAATATAGAAAATAATATGTTGAGTCCAATAAAAGCCAATTTTATAATTAAATGAACATTTAACTATTCAGATTGTATATATTTGATTGATAATCAGCTTCATTATATAAAAAAATCCCTACCTGCCAATATATTTTTTTACTTCTGTGGTACACTTTTCATTTGCTGCTGCAGTTAACATCATTAAATAGAACTTTTCACTTTTTGAAGTCCTTGAAAAGAGATTGGTAAGCTTTCTCCTTGGGGGTGATTTGTAAATTGCTTTGCAGAAAGCTTAAGCTCATGATGAATATAGCTAGAAAAAGTTTCATCAGAGTTGCATTTGGGTGTCATTTTTTATCAGATTTGTTCGAACTACTCACAGAATGCAATATATCAAAGTTTATCCCTGCTTGATTTTTACAAAACATTATTGGTTTTTAAAAATGGTTCTGTTCCAGGTAATGGGCATTTATGGATTTCAACTGGATGAGATGTTCAAGGTTCATTTCTATTTTTTAAAAAGGGAAGGATGCAAATCCTATTGATTTTTTTCCTCTTTAGGACCAAATTCTATCCAGCCTATATAATTTTAGGGGGTGCACAGATTGTGTTTGCCAGATGAATTAATTTAGATATATGCAGAAACATAGCAAACAAACATACATACTTGTACATACACACACATCATTCTACCATATTTCTTTTCATGTTGATGAAGATTCTCAATCATCCAGGTACAATTGTCTGGAGGTTGAAATCATGGCAACTGGACTTCATGACTCAACCTCCAGACTTTTCAGGCTAAGCAACATTATGCAAAGTGCAGGTAAAAAGTATGAATTATAATCAAAACACAATTATTAACGACATAAGGCAGGGAAAAAAAGGAGATGTAGGGTAAGTAATTCACATCAGTTCCATGTTCTATACTTCTCTATACCTTTTTATTATTCAATGATTCATACTTTAAAAAATAAAAGCTTCACAACTTGCATATTTTCAACATCTGTTTCATCCTCGGAAAGAATGTCAACAATTTTATCAAACCATGACTTTCCATTTCCCCTTCCTCTCAATCTGTTCGCTATTCCTTCATGTACTTGTTGCAGTTTAACCTTTATGGAGCCCTTAGTGCTCTCTGAGCTTGGTTGTTTTCTTGCAAACATTTTGTTAGTTGGCTAGGTAATATCTTGTGTGAGAAAGGAGTGGGGTTTGCTCTCTGTTTATATACAGTAGCTTGCCGTCAGAGGTGGTGGGGGTGCTGTTTTCTCTTCGGTAGTTCTTTAATTAGGGTATTGATTAGGGTATTATTTACAGCTTGATTGGTTGTCTGGTGTTAATTGTGATGTTAATCCCTGATTATCTGGGTGTTGTATGATATGTTCTAGTCTTTTTGCTTCCTTTTTAGATTTTTTAGTGTCTCTTTTGAATGTTGTTTATTTCTATGTGCCTGATGATGGCTAATTTGTCTGAGTGCCAAATTCCTTCCAAGAATTCCCCAGCGTTTTGGAAATAGCTTTGTCTAGGATGCTCAGTTTTCTAGTTGAAACTATGGTTTAAGTCTGTCCATGTATTGGGAAGTTAAGGAGTTTTCATAGTGTCTGCTGACTGCTAATTGGTGTTCATGAATACACTCTCTTGCAAACTGTAACAGCCGTTATGTAGGACAGACAGGAAGAAGACTCAAGGTTTCCACAGTTCAACCCTGGGCTACATATATTCTTCTCAATTAATTTGACCTTCATTCATTGTTCCATATCTCTATGTAGTTTTGTTGCACTCTTAATTAACTTTCATATATTCAGTCCACATTTCTTTCTCATACAACATGCACTGATTTAAGTACCCTGGGGTCATTACATTCAACTTAATTTCTATGTCTCTCCTGACATATCCAATTATTTCCATGTAATAAGTTTGGCAGAAGCACATATGTAACAGAAATGTATATATGTTTTCCCCTATTTCAATAAACATTATTCACAGTTGACCATAGACTATTCACTACAAGTACTTCTTGTACATTTCTTTAGAGAGCCATTAAACAACTAAGAAATATCATCTTTATTTTCTTACTTAAACTTCAGTGTTGAACCATTTGCTAAGTATCTCATGTATTACAATAGAACTTTTCTCTGTCTCATCTTAAAAAGGAAAAACCTTTATCAGGATTAAATAATGAACATAAAACAGTAGGATTCAATTGGAAAAATCCACTTAGATTGTAAGGAGCCAGTTTGGTCTAATGGTTAAGAAACTGGAAGATTGTGAATTCTAGTCCCACCTTAGCCATGAAACCCAGCTGGGCAACATTGGGCCAGTCATTCTCTATGAGCCCAACTCACCTTCCAGAGTTGTAGTCGTGAGGAAAATGGAGTTTTGGGTATGTTCACCACATGAATTATTTGTAAAAATAATAAACAATAAAGATGTGATATAAATAATTTATAAATAATTTTATGCATGTTTTACTCCATCATATAGACTATTATTGTATTCACAACCAATCTTCAGTTTCATATTTGCTCAAAATGAAAATTGATACTTCCACATCATTTTTACTTTCTTCTTCTAGGTTCTTCATGGATACTAGCATTCATAGCATTCCTTCCAGTTCTACTCTTTGACATATCACTATCATTCTCATTCAGAACAAATTACTATTACTAGCATGCCCTCACTTCAGTTTCATTCTAGAACATTCATCACTTTTATTTTTAATTTATTCACTCTGTTGAAGCTGGCTTGCAGCTCTTTTCATCTATTTTCCAAACAATATTTTATTCCACTCAAAATGTCTCTGTATTTTCTCTCCACTTTTTAATCTTCATACTTATTTTTTCCAGCTATCTTTTCTACTGCATACACATTATACAGTATCTTTCTCTTATCTTCAATTTTTGCAGCTATCATTCTCCTATATGCATTTTTCTCATTCAAGCCTCTTAACTTCATCACTTCACTGAGCAAACTGTTTTATATTTTGCATTACCATAACTTCACATGCATCTGACATAGCCTTGCATAATTATTTACACCCCATTTCATGCGACTTCCATTTCTTCTTTATATCCACTTTCTGTCCATTCAATAGGGAGATCAATTTATTTTTTAACTTTTCATAGAGAATTCCTGGAGTAATTCTACTTTCATCCTAATGTCTTTTACTTAATTCTTTACTTAATTTATTTAAATTTATTTAATTATTTCAATATTTCATCATATACTCAAATCAAATATGGTTTTTATTTTTTTATTTTTTTTACTTTTTCCACATGCGTGCCTAAGTAAACATATTTAAAGTACATATTCAAAATGAGCAGCTCTTTTTCTACCTACATGCTCACCAAAGTATTATTTTCATTCATTAGTATGTCACTAAATGGCCCTGTAATCTAAGGTCTACAAATCCATTCATGTCACCTTTTTTTTCTTCTAGATTTCATTCAAAACATTGAACAGTTCATTCCTCATCTTTTAATTAACACTGCTCATTAGAACTTAACATGTAACAATTACTCACCTTAAATGTGTAGTTTCATATGCATCCAAAACAATGCAGATAATTTTTATTTTCTACTAATTTTCTAATTTACCTTTCTAACATGCCACCTGACATACTACTAAATACTAAATGTTAAAGACTAACATGTCTTGTTATGGATAACTAAAATTCATTTGAATTAGGATGTCATTTTCAAATTTGAAGGATTTAAATATTAAAAAAGAGAAAAAGAAAAAATCAGGCAATATTATCATAAAAATGAACATTATATAGATACATTATATAGGACATTCTTGAATAGCCAGTGTGAAAATATATAGTGTTGAAGACAAGAAAAGATGAATATGTAAGTTTTAGCAAAGGTCAAAATTTGACAAGGTGATTGCTGGGCAAGACTAGCCATTTATTGATGTAGACTTTGTGAGGGAAAATATGATTGAAACAGAGACCAATTTCTGGGATTGGGAGAAAAATTATATCATCTAGGCAGTAAGCTCTAGGGAATAAATCAAAACAAAAATGCAATCAGAGCAAGGCAGCACCAATTTTTCAAAGAAGGAATGGTTTAAATATTTTACATGTAACAAATAATGAAAAAGAAACAAAAATGTATTGTCAGAAAACCATGGATAGGACTTGAGTTAGAACTGTTAACAATCAACAAAAGAAATAAGTTGTCTTAAGACACATTTTGGAAAGTTAAATATGATTGGAAATGAATGCAACTCAGTAAAAAAAACTCAAAGGAAAAAAGTTTGATTTAGAAACAATGAAAAACTTAAATGTATATGAGAATGTCAAAAGTAGTTGTAAAAGAAGATGTTCAGGTTGTACTTCCTTCCTCCAAAAAGATGAAAACATGCAGTATTGTGTCCCCAAAAATAGTATGAGTCAATCTAACTAAAGATAGTTAAATCAAGTTTTAATATACTGTCAATTTTTAGGATGGCTCACATAATTCCCATGAAAACATGAAACCATTGAATCATGATGACTCATTTGATGTATTCCCAGAATGTTCCTCTCTTCCCCAACATTTTAGAAGCCCAGAAGTTATACAAGAACACACCCAGTATATACATGGGAGAAGTATAAGCATGTTAACCATTTGAAGTTAACATTCTAAAGTAATAATTTAAAGAAAATATTTTTTTAGTTTAATACTGAGAAAGAGAAACAATTACAGAAAAGGCAGCGTTCTCGGAATCCCAAAGGATGCCAGATGGAATAACACTGACTTTTTTAATTAAGAAAGGGTGGCTGATATTAACTAGGAAAAAGTTAAAAGCATTTGAAAGGACAATAAATACTGTTATATTTACTCTATAACAGTAATGGTCCAAGATTGGATCAGCCAGGAGTAGATAAACTCTTAAATTGAACTGAATTCTCAACTATTTCTCTTTTGGCTGTTCAGGCTTTGAGTTTTACCAATTCATTAATAAGCTTCTTCTTTTGATATATTTTATTAAATGTGAATTATTAAATCATGTTAGATAGCTACCGTAAATGTTGCTTTTTTATGATTCAGAAGAAACTGAGGAATTGTACATGTAATATATTTGCTCCAAGCAATATAGCAAAATATTAAGATTTGGAATTCATCACCTTAGCTTGAATGAGGATTTGATAATCAAGAATCCTTACTGACATCTTCTTGTTTGAAGATGCTCGTTTGTAAGTACTATGAAGCTTATCCAATTGGCTGTTATCAGCTTTTGGTCCTGATTAAGACAGAGACTATAAAATATTAATAGCACAAGAAATTCAAGTACAAAAGAAATGTGTTTCAGGAAAAGTGGGTGGGGTCCCAGTTGTTCCGTTGTAAGTATACCGTGCTTTCCAGCTCTTGCTGGCAGGAATAGGGAATCGTGCAGACTTATGACAGCAGGTAAATTGGACCAAAATTAAATAGAAGTCAGCTTAACATAGAGCTGTCATTTAGTAGCACAACAAGCTAATGAGCAATTCACACTTCTCCCCAACATTTCATTTAATGATAAATAGAGAAAGTCTTAGAGCTTTTTCATACTGTGGCTTTAAGCTGCTTGAATCTGTCCAAAATACAACTAGAAATAAAGCTGACAAAAATATTTCATTTCTAGATTCCATCCCACTCTTCCTTATTGAACCAGAAGCCTTGCTTTTTTAACAACATGACATTATTAAGATTCTAATATCAGATGTAATAAAAAGTTACTTCTGTCTTCTCCAGGCTCCTAATTTAGGTGTTCCTCACTTGAGTTATCTCTAGGAAATTACAATAATGAAATTACTTTTGAAATTATTATTTTTATTTTATTTTAAATACACGCACATAGGCAAATACATTAGAGTGAAACATATACACACACACAGTATATATGTATGTATACATACACACACATATCTTTTAATCTAATAAGTTATTTTTTAATATTATATACAGATCCAACACGATTTGTGGTGGCCCCTACCAGCATGGATGTCACTGCTGGTGAAAGCATTCTTCTGCCTTGCCAGGTATCTCATGATCATCCACTAGATATTGTCTTTACATGGTCATTTAATGGACATCTGATAGACTTTGAAAAAGATGGAGATCACTTTGAAAGAGTTGGAGGGGTAAGTATTATTATTAGTAATTATCTCAGATTTCATCATGAATTGGATAGTATGATCACATGTTTATAGGAAAGGAGACCATTTGTATTGTCTGTGATCAATTGCAAGCCCTAAGTGTCTTCACACTTATGCTCTCAAATCATAGCAGTTTATAACTTCAGCAATAAAACTCTTCTACTTTTCTAATATCAATGTTACAAAGTTAGCTTCTTGATTATATGATCCAGTACTTATTTCTTGGAATATTCTGCTTTAAGGGTTAAGGTAAATACTGTCCAATGAAGATTGTAGACTGATATTTGGGCAGAATATTTTAAAAAGTTTAACCCTTTCTTGATGTGACACCACATTTATAGTACACTGCTTAATTGATCTGAAATTCTGTTGTCCTTTACTGGGAGCCATACTTTCCTGTCTTAATTTTCAAGAAGTTCACACATTTTGTATTATTTATTTTAATTGATTTTTTTATTTGCAGACCAATGCATCATCAGTAGACTCTAGGTAGTTTAAATAAATGCCTTGCGCTTCCATCAATTGATGTAAAAGAAATCCATTAGTCGAGTCACCTTCATATGATAATAATATTCATAGCTCTTTATAAACTAGTTGTAACATTCTTCCCTATTTTATCAGCAGGATTCAGCTGGTGATTTAATGATCAGAAGCATCCAGCTGAATCATGCTGGAAAATACGTCTGCATGGTGCAAACAAGCGTGGACAAACTATCAGCTGCTGCAGACCTGATTGTAAGAGGTATTTGAATTTTGTTGCTGTTGCTGTAGCAAAACTACTGCAAATAATAACACAGCTCAAGAGGTTTTTGTTACTTCAACTAGTAATCCAAAAAACACTATAGATTGTGTGTGCAACTACAAGAGATAAATGCTTTAACATATGCTAATAATTATCAAAGTTAGGTAAAGAACCAAAATATTGCTCAAGGCATGAATTGACTCCCCTCTGATATGTGTATGGGAGAAGGGTTGCTTGTGTTTTGTTTCTATGGCACGTGATATGCATAGGAGGCTGACTGCAACCTGAAAAGGAAACCAGCATGCATGCTTCAGTTGCTTTGGCAGCCATAATTTGCCTGTAGCCGTTTTGCTCTTTTATTCTTTCCATCTCACACTACCCCCCTCAGACTTCTGCTGACCTCTTGGTCATGTTAAGTACCAAGTACTGTAGTCATGTCACTGTGGCAGAGGAGCTTTGCTCTGTTATTTTCCACCTTTTAAGCATTGCTTACTAAATGTATTGCTGCTACAAAACGCAAACGATGGCCGGCCGTTACAAAAAAAATCAGTCTGACTCCAAATCATTGACCTCAATGCCGTAGGTTGGTTATATCAGTTATGCAGTCACCTCTTACTATTGTGCTTGCCTCTTGCAGGTAGTTTAGTTTGCTTATTTGACCGATACAATCAAGAGGCAACTTAGTCAGATAGATTTATACTCTAAAGCTGTACATTAATCTGGTGGCAGTTTATTATTTTCCTGCTAGAAGGTTAAAGTGGGCTGGAATATTTGGGGGGAAGATGTAATATGTAGAGAACACTTTTGCAGTGTTCTTAAAATCTAAATTTCCTGATTGCCATTTTTATCAAATGCTTATTTTCTGGATACTCTGATCTCACAGTATCAAACATCCATAGGGGGGCAAGGAGGACAGGTCACCTGCTACGACTCTGCAACACAAAATCTGCCCCTCTGTACTTGCATTAGATACTGCAATACAAGTATGAAAGGGCAGAGTCTGTGTGACATTACTGTACTAAGCACAATCCATCATTTTAGCCCTACTGTCCTTAGGGATGACTGCCATTAGTCAATGAGGTAAACTTTTGTAATCTGTCTTTTGGTCATTTAAAAACAGTGTTACAAAAAAGAAATCGAACCTTGTCAGCTGTAGCGAAAAACAAAAATTGAACAATCCAGATAGTCCTTAACTTACAACCACAATTGGGATGGAAAACTGTTGTTAAGCAGTGTAGTTATTAAGTGAGACATCATGCGACTGCACTCAATTTTACAACCTTTTTCACTGCAGTCATTAAGTGAGACATCACACGATCATGATTTGCAACTTTCTCTGTCAGCTTCCCCATTGACTTTGCTTGCGAAAGCTGGCTGGGAAGGTCGCAAGTGGAAATCGCTCAACTTCAAGATGCTGCAATTGTAAGGTCACAAATGGAAATCGCACAACTTAAAGCTGCTGCAAATGATCACATGACCACAGGGATGCTGCCATCATCATAAATGTGAGGACCAGTCACAAGTCACTTTTTTCAGCATCGTCATAACTTCAAACAATCGCTAAACGAACTGTCATAAGTTGAAGACTACGTGTAGAAGAGGCAAAGGGAAAAATCAATATCATTCCACACTGGTCCAAAGACTTATGTAAAAAGCCAGTTTTTCATTGCTCAGAGGTTGGTTACTCCAGGGAGAGTTGGCATGCATGAGGTCCTACGCATTAAATAACATCACCTGACAGAACCTAGAATTGCACTTTCTGAGTTGCAGTGCCCACCTCGTGAAAGAGCATCTCTGAGTTTGTTTGGCCCTCGCCCCAATCTTTTTCAAAAGAGCTCTTAGGACCTAGTTGTGGCCCAGTTCTTGTAGTAGTCCCATCATGTTATACGTCTTTTTCTTTTATTTAGAGAGATTGGTAGGGGTTCTTTTTCCAGATGTCTATTGTCTTTAGCCTGTGTTTTTAAACTGTTTCAATACTACAGACCATCTAGATTCGGGTAACCCTATAAATTTAAGAAATGAAATGAAGCAAAACAGCCAGATGAAGCTCTTTTAGGAGGTCTTGTGTAGTTTAGGTGCCACCATTGAGAAGCCATCTTCTAAAATCTCATCCACAATATTTGAAACAATAGATAATGGAGCATCTATTGTTGGCTGCAACCTGCAGTTCATTTCATATGGAAAGGGGTAGTCTTTGACTTATGACCATTTGTCCAAAGACCGTTTGACATTATGGTGGTGCTAAACTAAGGGATTTATGACCAGTCCTCAAATTTATAGCCATTACAGTGCCCCTGCGGTCATATGATCAAAATTCAGGCACTTAGCCTTGCCCACACTTATGACTGCAGGGGCATTTCATCTTCCCACCTGCCTCTCTCTCTCTCTCCAGTCTATGTCCTTTTGGGCCCCATGACCTCCATCACCCTAGCTGACTTTTGCCATCGTCTTGTTCTCACTGCTGACCAAGCATGCCTAGCCTGGCTCTTCACAAGGCAACTGCTGGTTGTACAAAGTTTTCTTCTTCAGGTTGCGCACCGTGGCTTCCTTGTAAGTCCTGGAGAAGATGGCTTCACGTGACCAGCAGCTGTCTTGCAAAAGGCCAGGGTGGGCACACCTGATCAGCAGCAGGAGCAAGAAGATGGCAGAGGTCGGCCAGGCCAGCAGAGCACAGGGTAGCAAGGGCCTCAGAGTGCAGGGTGGCAAAGACCAACTGCGGCCGGGACTGGGGTGGGGTGGCTATGCTTCTCAGGGTAGCTGCATCTTTGTGTCATGCTGCTCAGACAAGCTGGGGCTGGGTTTTATGCTGCAAAGGACTTCACAATGCACCGAGGCTCAGGGACTTCTTGCAATCCCAGAGCCGTGGTGCACCAAGAAGTCCCTTTGTACCACACTTCTGGCCTGGGCTGGGACAGCTGAGGCTTTCAGAGGCATCACATAGGCTTCTTACAAACCCAGAGCTGTGGCGTGCCAAGAAGACCTTGAGCCACAAAATGGCAAGCAACTCCAGATTCTGGGACTGCTTGCCACCCCGCAAGGCAGGATGTAGGGTGGCCAAAGGGGAAGAGATGGGGAGAGAAATAGGAGGGAGGGTAAAGGTGGAGGCAGCCCCTTACCTTTCCGAGGCTCCTGGGGCTGGATGGCATGGGTCGGGGTGAGCCCTCCGCTAACCATCAAGAGAATTTGTTTAATGTCTGCAGTGAAGAGTGCCAGGATTGCCCTGCTTAGTTAGGTGGTCAAGTGACATTGCATTTTGCAACTGCATTGCTTAGCCATGGATATTCTGGTCCCAATTGTGGACATAGGTTGGGGACTTCCTGTATGAAACTCCTGGGAATGTTTTACACCTGCTCGACATAATATATACAGGAGCTAAGCTAGTCTAGGTTTTGACAAAATACAGTGGTGCCTCACAAGACGAGTAACTCACAGGCGAGAAACTCGCAGGACGAGCAAAAATTTTAATCAAAAAATATTCCGCTAGACGAGCCGCGACTCACGAGACGAG
>JANHZU010006489.1:19998-30662 GCA_032468055.1 Acrochordus granulatus | reverse complement strand
TTTTGCTTCTCCCCAAATATTAACTATTTCTAAGTTCACTGTAGTGTTGCATAAAGATATACAAGAGCTTTTTCTAGTTATCTTTTTCAAACGCTTATAAAGAAGGAACATCTAAAAGATAATGTAAGGATGTCACTGAAACTATTCATTTCCAAGAAGACATGCAAAGATTGCACAGGATAAGTGTTTCAGGCTAAGGCACATTTATCTGAAAAGATATATCACTGAGCCTATAGACTTACTTTCCTATGAATGTGAATAAGATTGCACTGAAAAACTATAGCATTCATTAACTTTTTTTCTAATAACATTCTAGTTCCATATTAGAGAGATTTTAGGAATTTAAACATTTTGTATTTTTCACCGTTGCAAATTTCTTCTTCATTTATTTTTTAAATTTCCCTATATACCTTTTAAAAAAGTGAGCTGTAAGAAAGGATTTTCTGACTCCTTCTACACTGGCAAAAGTAATAATACTTGTGTCTCATCTGTTAAAAATAAGTCTGTAACTTTAGTGACCACATTTAAAGCTTAACTATGTCAGAATAAACTTAGAAGACAAAAAAATGTAACAGAATTTCACTGTTACATCAAACACTGAAATCATTCTCTTAGTGCCAAGAATTTCAGTTGATCCAAATGAAAAAAGTAATGCCCAAAATATCCCAAACATTTCAAGCTATTACAGTTTACATCACCATCATGGGACTGAAAACTCTGTGGAAGTAGGCAATGGAGAATGGATCAAACACTAAAATCATTGGGCTACTTTGGACAATATATTTTGCATCTGGATCTTCTGCAGTTCCTTCTACAAAGTAAACATTTTCATAATATCTTTTCTTTTCTTAGAATTGAACAGAAAAGTCTTACAACGTCTTCATCTTAAATGTGGACTACTTCTGCAGGCTATTATATGCTATGTATGTCTGATTGAGGGGAACAAAATGTATTTTTGTTTATTTTGGATATTTCATAACAGGTCCCCCGGGTCCTCCTGAAGCTGTGACAATTGATGAGATAACAGACACTACAGCTCAGGTTTCCTGGAGACCAGGAGCAGATAATCGCAGTCCCATTACAACATACGTCATTCAAGCAAGGACCCCATTTTCTGTTGGATGGCAAGGAGTAAATACAGGTACGCAAGCACTTTAAAGCATTCAGAGTGCGATTTTTAAACTTTTCTATATATACAAAATGGTCAAGTCAGCCTGAATCTATAAGATGGAATCTTGACAAACAGAAATACAGCATATGCCATAATTTTCAAAGAGAAAATAAGAAAATCAATAATTCCTACAAGTGCATACTAATCATATTGTTCCCTTTCATTGGACAGTGGCAGCAAGGCATAAGAAAAAGAGAAGGAAATAAACTAAATCTAATTTATACCAATTCATTCAAGTATTCCTTTCTGTATTCAATTCTTATTCTTTCATCACACATTCTTCCTAGACCCTGTTTTGTTTTACTAAGCACAGTACTTAACTACTGTATTCCTATTCCATTCAGGTTTTTGTTTTTCCTGACACAGCCAACTTTCCAAGTGGGCAGAAGAATGCTTTTACACCAACTCTTCTTGCTTCTTTTGAACACCACTCATTTCTCTTAACAGATGTGATGGAATACAGTAGGCTGGATTCCCAGGAGGGAGAGAGTACATTCCAGAGGAATAAGAGACAGCTCAGTCCAGATATTTTGTGTAAGAGAAAGAGGGTAAAGTTAGTCCCTTCCTATCAGTCCTCAGAGTAGATGGTAGAAGCAGCTGGTATACTGCTTAGTCTGGCAAGATTCTGTCTATAAGTATGAAACAATAAAGAAGTCAGCTTGAAAGAATCACCATGTGTCATTTTTGGTTTTTGGGCCTGATATCAGATCATTTAATTACCACTATCTTGTTAAGTAGCATGTACATGTCTTAAATATTATCCATACATTTTCCCATCTATAGTAAATATACTTTAAAGATATACAAATGCATTACTGGTCTAGGTTTGTGTTTGGTTTTTTTGCCATCTATATATAACTTGCAATCATTCACTACACATTAACCCAGCTTTCTTGTTCCACCTTAGTTTTCAAATCCATATTACTTGTATTACATGTTTTATATAATAATCACAGTGAATCATTCCAGTTCTCAGTCAACAAAACAGCACTGTTTACATGCAAAATTAGATATACATTTATGAAATTAAGCAGCACACTTCTAATGTTATCAAAGCATCCTTTAAATGGACATAAATTGTTTGAAATATTCCCTTTGGACAGTGCTATAGACACATGGATAGTATTCAGTGCCATCATTCAGTTGAATATTTAACTTATGCTATATGACAGGACACAGTGATGATTATAGTGCAAGGAATTCTAAATTAATCCCCGAAGTTTGTCTAATGTATATACGTATTTATCAATAAATTGTGGTTCTAATTCTACACTTTCTATATTTCCTTTTTCTACTGGCTGCACACTACAGATGCACATTTTACTGCTGAATACATCATTTCATTTATTTATGTTATTATTTTATTTACTGTTGTCTTGCAAGTACACTTAGAGCTGCTGCACAGGAGTCAAATTTGTTGCATGTCTAATCATGCTTGGCCAAAAAGTATCTGAATATATCAAACAAAACAGACAACACAATATCCTCATGCTTTTCCTGTTTGTTGTTGAACCACTAGTTAAGCATTTCATTTAGTCTCATATTTGTTTATATCCATCAGATGAATACTTACTCTGTCTTGCTCAAAGCATTCCACAACTCAAATTTATTCACTTTATTAAATTAAGAAATATACAATAGACATTTCCTAATCATACATGTCTTAATTCCTGCTAAACAGTGACATTTTTTATCTGTACGTTCTGTACCTGGAATAAAGCTGCACCACCCTCATCAAATTTTTCTCATTGTTAATACTTCTAACTTTTCAGTCAGATTTCTTCCAAAAATTTTAGGATTAGCAAGCTACCTTTCACTTTGAATAGGAAAACAATGTCATTCTGTCTATGTCAGGCACAAATGCAGGTTTCACACATGGGCTAGACAAGTAATACTGCCACTCAACAGCTAAACTATACTCATATTTTAAATTTTTTCCAGTAATTTAATCTATACCTGCAGACCTAAAATTTTCATAGTTGTCACAGCATTTTATAAAATTTCCTTTTTAGAATTTTTCTTGGAAACCAATACTGTACCAGCATTCATTCAATTCGATAATTTCATTACAAATCTCACATACATATAGTACTCCTTTCAGTGATTTCTTATTTCAGTTTCATTCCAGAACATTTCATTGCTTTTGATTTAATTCTATTCAGTCTCTTTGTTTAGCCATTTGCACCATTCCTAAAGCCATTTTTTTTATTTTCATCAAAATTGCTTAGCATTTTCTTTTCCCAGAAGCAGAGTTAAATTTGAAAAGGGGAAAGATCACACTTTGCATAAGTAGGATACAGCTTAAAAAACTACTATCTGCCCGCCACAGTGTTGATATCACAATTGCACGTTGACTAATATTATAGCTTTTTAATGTCATATTCCTATTTACCTAAATAAAATGAGTTTGTAAAAGCCATGCTGATATTTCAACCATTGCCTCAAGAGCCAAGTAAAGGAGAAAAGATAAAGACTCTTCTTAAGCTATAATTAATCATTTATGGTAATCAACTGATTAGTATTGGTTCCACCACTTCTGCCTTGATTTTGTTATCATAAATTTAGTAGTGATGAAAAATAAGACCAACAAACTCATAGTTAAGCTCTATATAGCCTAATAGTGTATATTTCCACTCAGATTGTGTTCCGTTATCCTGCAGTGTTTCTTCAGCAGTTAAATTTTAAACCTTTAAAATCATATGTATATAATAGTTTCCTAATCATAGAGTGACTATCAGGAATAGGTTTTTTTTCAATCTCTCCCTCCTAACTCACAACTTTTCTTCCAGTGCCTGATGTTATTGATGGAAATATATTTACTGCAACAGTGGTAGGCTTAAACCCGTGGGTTGAATATGAATTCCGAATAGTAGCTGCCAGCCTTATTGGAATTGGAGAGCCAAGCAAACCATCAGAAAAACGAAGAACTGAAGAAGCTCGTAAGTAGAATTAGAAAAAGAAACAATATTTGGATCAATATTTGTGGATACATAATATCCCCTTGCAAAGCATTTTAATATTCTTATTAATATATTAGACTACGATTTAGATTATTATTGTATTACATTAAGATTTATATTTCTGTTTTTTATTATAAGAAAGTTCTTTAATTCTTTTTCTCCTTATTTTTAAATTGTTTCCAAAAGAAAAATTATCTCTTTTCATAATGTTCTACATTTAAAAATCATCAATAAAAATGATGAAATTCATTAATAAGTACACTTAATTTGTATACTGTTATGGATAGTCCAAAGACTTGAGATTAAAGTATCCCATGACAGGCAGCAGAAATACCAGAGAGACTTAATAAAACAGCATTATGCAACAAAGCAATTAATTAAAGAATACAGTGCAATATAGTTAATGGTTAATAGAATCTTCATGCTTTTGTTAAGAAAAAGAATCTGTATTAAAAATTGGTTTGTAAACTTAACAATAATGTACTCAAAAGTCCAAGGTTCAATCTGACTCTGATGCAGTATGGTTTTGAAAAATTAAGCCTCCCTCCATTGTTCTTTGTCTCCACTTGTAATCAGGACCCATAGTTTGAGAAAGCTGACTGTAGTCATTAGTGGCAAGACCATTAAGGTCATTAGTGGAAAGGTATTATGCAGGAAGAGCACAATAAAATTAAAAACCAAGCTTGTTGTGATTAAAAATATACAACATACAAAAAATCTGAAAAATATGGGAAAAGCAAATTTGGTTATTCAGATTGCCTTGAAATCTCAGGCAATTGTTTTTGTCCTAAGTCCTAACATATTTATATCTAAAATCATCAAAATAATTTATTATTACATCAGATAGAGCTTGCATTTCAGCCTGGTTGCTGCAATACAGTATTTGTCTTCCCTTCTGCAGTTCCTGAAGTCACTCCAGCTAATGTTGGTGGAGGTGGTGGCACTAAATCTGAATTGGTTATAACATGGGAGGTAAGTGATAAATGGATTCAGGAGGGAAATAATTTGTTTTATTCACAATTCCCAGCTGAAATGGTTGCATTAAACAATAATATTTGAGAAGCAAGTTATGAGACAAAGAAATTGACTGCACGTCAATAAGATCAACCAGGCTCTGAAGCAGCTCCATGGTAGAATGCTCAATAACACAACATCCATATCTCCACAATGCTGAAATCTACAGAGTTGTGGTTATCCCTTCCCTCCTATATGGATCTGGGTCCTGGACTCTGTACTGAAGGCACATCATGCAACTGGAGAATTTCACATGCATGCTCTCTACTCCATCTTTGATATTTGTTGGCAAGACCCTGTCTCCAACCTGGAGGTCTTGGATGAGGATGCACCAGCAGAGTCCTTGATTATCAGAGCCCTGTTGAGATGGGTGGGACACATCATCAGAGATGACTGCCAGATGCCTCATCAGTTGCTCTAATCGTGTACTAGAGTCTGGGAAGAGCTCTTGAAATGGACCACACAAGTGCTACAAAGATGTTGTGAAAGAAACCCCATGTCATTGTGACATCCAGCCAAAGGAACTAGAAACTGCAGCTGCTGACAGAACTTGCTAGCGAGCCCTGACTACGAAGCCTCCACTGGCTTTGAAGAGAGACACCGGCACAAACTGCCAATAAAAACAATACTTACTATAACAATGAACTTCCAGTACCCCCATTGAGCTAGACTTTGCACTTCCAGACTGGAACTGCAGAGCCACCTCTGTATCCACAGATGAACTACACAACAGCAGGATTACAAATCAGGAGGAATACATTATATGCATTTTAAAAAAATGATGTATTGTTCCTGTTTCTTAAATTTAACTCTTCTAAGTCCAAAGAAACTGTAGCATTGGAACTGACAACTAAAATTGAGAGTAAGCTAGGAATGTTTTAGGATTTTATTTACTCCACTTTTTTAAGCTGTTAGATTTATTAGATCATTTTAACTCAATACTAATTCTGAATGTGAGCCAATGCAGCATAATTATTCAACTGATGGAATACATTGATCAATATCACAAATCTCTGCTTGAGAGTTAAGCTGGTTATACAGTATAAGCATGCATATTGGATTAATACCTTTCTATCATTCTCTCTCCTTTTCTTCCACCTGTGATCAAGGAGGAAGACAATATTTAGGCAATTATCTGCTTGGGAGGAATAGCAAGCCACCTGCAACCCTTCTTTCACCATTGTCAAAGCCAACTTCTTTTCCTCTTCTTTTCAGCAGTCAAAAGTTGTTTAAAGGGTTTTTCAGGAATGCTGTTTATGAAATAAATATAATAAAATATGATGAAAGTTAATTAATTTAGAAACTTTGTATACAGGCCACTTATCAGGCAATTGCCACAAGAGTAGACTGCTTGTCAGTTATTGACACCACACTTCAATACAGTCTTGTGTTCACATCCTTGTTAAAATAGTCATGCTCTTTGTTTAAAATTTACACTGTATATTTCATCTGATAAAGTAGAAACAATATACAAATATATGAACAGAAAAAAACAGGAGAATCTGTGATCCAATAGTTTGAAAATTATCAAAAGCATAGGCTTTGCTACTTCTAAAGAGAACTACATATGAGTATGGAATATTGTTTAAGAATTTTACTGAGAAAGGTAAATAAAGTGAATATATTATTAACTTTCTTTCTCATGCAGAGAATCATAAAAAAATTTTATAATGCCTTCAGTGCTACTTATTCTTATTTATTCAGCTATACATAAAAACAAATGTGGCTATAACTTCGGTTGTTCACTTTTTTTGCTAAAAGCTTTAAATCCTCCCCCTCATACACACACACAGAGAGAGAGAGAGAGAGAGAAATAGATCTTACTAAGTCAAAGTCTAGTTGGCTAGTTTAAACTTGAAGTTCAAAAGAGACGAGATGGAAAATCTACCATATTCTATATGTCGACTGTGAAGCATTAGGGGTCCAGCCTATTTTTATAACTTCTTACAGGCTTGGGCAATCATAGGCAGGTAATCTTTTCATGCCTCTTAGTATTGACTGATTAATCAAATTTGTACGGCTGCATTTGTCTGACAAAATTCTGGGTGGTGCACATATTACATAAAATTTTACAATTATAAAGCAAAACACAAAAAAATCTGATCAACTCTCACTAAAAATACAAAACTCTTAAAAACACACATTTAAAAACTCTCAAAAACACATATACATATACACTGGAGCTTCCAAGCTAACAGCCTGGTCCCAATGCCTGGGGAAAGAGCCAGATTTTCCTGACCTTACACAAGGCCACTAAGGTTGGAATTGTCCAGGATGGGGAGGATATAGGGCAAGTAGCATGCCAGATAAATCCCACTTCATAGGTCCCAAAAGATGGCATTGACTCACTGAGGGGATGCAGAATATGCTCCCTCTGCCAGATCTGCAAACAATGGCAGAAACCATGGAGGAGGGGCAGCCCAACAATAGGGCTGTTCCAGTGAAAACCAGCACCTTGAATTGCACCCAGCCTAGAGAGCTCATGCAGCACACACAGCAGTGGTGTTATGTGGGCACTTCATGGTGCACCTTATGCTGCACATGCCTCTGTATCCTAGACCAGCTACTTTTCCATTTGGGTGAATCACCTTATCCGGCTCACTTGAGAACCACCTTTACTTTTGCCAATTACGTGTTGATTAGCGTTCTTAGAAATTGACATTCTGACATTTTTCAACATGTAACATAGCTGAAATCTACCCACAGCAAATCCTTCTGCCTCGTATACTGGTTTACATCAGCCTTATGTATTCCATCTTTATGTATGTCCATTGATTCCTTCATACAAATACATGACACAAGGTACACAATATATACAGTCTATCGGAACCAGATGTCTATGAATATATATGATAAGTGGAAACCGGTGACACTTCCCAGCCATTGCAACTCAGAAAAGCATTCAGGTATAACACAAT
Source organism: Acrochordus granulatus (assembly GCA_032468055.1). Lineage (NCBI taxonomy): Eukaryota > Metazoa > Chordata > Lepidosauria > Squamata > Acrochordidae > Acrochordus > Acrochordus granulatus. The sequence goes on along the minus strand of JANHZU010006489.1, from coordinate 22,599 downwards.
GGTTAACCTTTACTGCTAGTTTTTGGACTGTGAGCTCAGAAATGAGCACAAGAATCCTAACTGACCAAACCTAAAGTTCAAATTGTGACATCCCACCCTCCAAATTAAGCATTTTAAACAGGAATCTGTTAACTGTTGGCCTTCTCTCTTCATATTATAAAAATTGGTTCACGCGCTGTCCAATTAAACCAAAAAAATGTAGAAATTTAACCATAAAGATATTGAGGGCTATATATTGCACTGTTACATATTGGAGAATTTCTAGGCTGGGTAAAGTTATCTGTGTAAATTCACACAGGTAGGTTTTTCTCTAAGAGCCAACCTAGTTCCTTTGGAAAAGCTAGCAGAGGTAGAAAGGCTACTGAAAGATGATTTCTGGGCTGAAACAGCAGCGTCCTACACCAACTGTGGGATGACCATTTCAGTCTCATCCCATGCCAGATTTTCACAGTTCAGCCAGCACTGTTTTAATCATAATAAGTACACTTTATCAGAGTGTACTCTGAAAAACTTTATCAGAGTTTTCATTTTCCTCCATCTGCTTCAAAGTTTTCACATGTTGATTGGGCCTCATGGAATTCCAGGAAATTTTACTTTCACTTGGATCAAACCACAGCTCGTGCATTTATTGGAGACAATAAACTTAGAACTGTCTCTTTGCAGATGGCTATTAGATACTCCTGCTCTGATTATGGTCTATAACATTTATAACTATAGTTGGTTCTTTTTCTGAGTTACACTATTTAGGGACTAAAAGTTTTCAAAAATGCAAACAGACTATTCAAAGGACATGAATGGTCTGAAACAAATTAGCAATAAACATACGATGCTTGTAGAACTGAGTGCTGATTTCCTTTGCCAGGAAAAAAAAATGTTCAGAGGTGAATGTGGCTCAAATTATTTTCTCTGGGATAAATGTTACTGTGCCTCTTAACGAGCGCATCCTACTCATCGGCCAGTTTCCACATTTCTTTTCTTGGTACAGACAGTGCCAGAAGAGTTACAAAATGGAGGAGGCTTTGGCTATGTTGTTGCCTTCCGCCCAGTTGGTACAATAAGTTGGATGCAGACTGTAGTGGTTTCGCCAGATGCCTCCAAATATGTATTTCGGAATGAGAGTTTACCTCCGTTTTCACCGTACGAAGTTAAAGTTGGCGTGTACAACAACAAAGGAGAAGGTCCCTTCAGCCCTGTCACAGTTGTTTACTCAGCTGATGAAGGTAAGCATAGCCAAATACTCTGGCAGAGTATGATAAGCTGTCTGTTTTCAAAATGGCCTTGTATCCCTCTTATTGTTAATGTCCACATATGCTGCTAAGAAATGGCATGTGCCCAATTTTAGGATTCATTCTCTTGTAAATTAATATTAATCATGGTGACATTTTGTTTGAAAAATGAGATAATTCATTTGAGACATGCATTATGTTACACTGCTCACTGAGAGATTTAAGAGGACCTTTTGGGTCAAAATATTTTCACAAATTAAAATGTTAATTTCTCATTTTAATGCTTAATGGCACCATTATCAGCATTGGCAGTATATGCAGGAGCATGTTTGCATATTAAGTTTAAACCTATTCTGAAATTACATTAGGATTGTGATAATATGTTTTGTAAAGCCTTTCGATAATTGCTAATCTTATTTTATGTGTATATATGTGTATACATATAGACAGATATGCATAATTAAAGTCTGTTGAGCATTTATTCTCGGAAGAATGGAACTGAAATTTAGCATGAATTAATCTTGTCTAATTATAAACTATTCCCTTATCTCACTATAGCAGTACATATTTCTCTAAATTAATTTTAGCAATAAAATCTTGATTTTTGTTAACATAGTTGGATAATCCCCACAATGGAGATAGTCATACTCAGCTGTAAATCATAATCTAAGCAAGTTCAGTCTTTAAAGACCTGAATCTAATCACTATAACCTCAAATTAATCTCAAAATCTTCATTCAAGAACAGGTTCTGCCTAAAATTCTGGAGTTCGACTGCAAGTCAGATTTAAAAATACTCAGCCTTGCTTAGCTTAGCCTGATTACAGTCATGTTCGAAAGACCTGAAAGGTGAAAACAGTCTGAACTTAGTAACTCCACTTCCAGATGTTTGCCATGAGGGGGTGGTGTATAACCATGCATCGAGTTTGCATGCATAAATGCATATTAACTCAATCATGCATTGCATATCTTTTTCTCATATGTTAATTGTAGTTGTTTTTAAAACAAGTTTTTATCACATGTCCACAAGTATAAGCAGACAGGCTCAAAGAGCTGATAATTTATAGCAGGCAAAAACCCACTGGATAGATTTTAGACAGATATAGAAGTGATTTGAAAGAAAGAGCCAAACGAAAGTAAATTCTGTTCCACTACTTTAATGGCTGTCTCAAGGTTATAAGAATTTCTCCTTCTAAGTGCCAAAACTTCTGACCTTCGCTTATAATCTAACAATCCCCTCAGGGGTTGCCTTCTTTCATTTGGTCATGCATAATGACTCTAGGCTGATCTCCCTCTTCATATATGGTTCAGTCCTGGTTTCCCCCATAGTAATATTATTCTCTGTTTTTGCTTCCCATCTTGTCTTCTGCTTGTATT
>JANHZU010006488.1:36421-50553 GCA_032468055.1 Acrochordus granulatus | reverse complement strand
ATAGATCGGCCCACATAACACCTTTGTTCCGCGAGCTGCACTGGTTACTGGTTTGCTTCCGGGTACAATTCAAGGTGTTAACATTGACCTTCAAAGCCCTTCATGGCATGGGACCAGGCGATCTGAGGAATCGTGTCAGCTCCCAACCCACCAGAATCAGCAGAGTGAATTGTACCCCGGCTGGCGGGGTGTAGGAGAAGAGCTGTGGCTCCTGCCCTAGGGAACATCTTCCCCTCGAGCTGAGGGCTGCCCCCTCCCTGATGGCCTTCCGGAAGGGCCTTAAGACCTGACTCTGCGAGATGGCCTGGGACTTGGGGGGGGGCCTCATCATCATCTTGGAGGTGGCTGGTGGTTCACTCGCCACCCTCACCCCCTTTTTTCCTCTATATGCAATATTTTTAGCCCACCTCTCTTGTCCATCAGATTTTTTATTTTATTTTAATGTTTTATTTTTAATGTTTTTAAGGATTTTTTTTTGTTAGCCGCCGAGAGTCTCCAGATTTCGGCAGCATATAAATAAAATAAATAAATAAATAACAAAGCTAGAGATTAAAAGGGAAAGGGAGACAGAGTCTCTTTCCATGGCAGTTCAAAAATCTATTGATTCTTCCCATTTTAAAAAGTCTGCATTCGTCACTGACTGAGATCCGACGAGGTTTAAGATAGCTCTCTTCATGCCTGAGTTAACCGTAAAAGAGTGGCTTTCTTATTGATTGATCAGCAGACTCATTTTCCCCTTGATTTAGCACCAGGTAGGGACTGAATTTGATTCTGTTTTCTGAGCATCGTTCCTTTGAGGTCTGTGGCTGAGCCAGGGGAGCTTCCTCACAGATGGGAACCCCGGGTGTTCTTACACAGCTTCCCAATCTCCCTTCCTGAAAAGGGTCTTCCTACCCTCATTTATAAATCATCATCACGTGACTGAAATTTATGGCACTTTTTTGTCAGAAACTGGCATTTATTTCCAATTTCCAATAAAAATGCTCACTGTGGACAATGGAACCACTTAGCAACCACAGCATTTGCTTTATGACCACCATGTTCACTTTATAACCACTGCATTTGCTTAACGATTGCCACAAAAAAGGTTATAAAATCAGGATGGTTACGTGGTGACCCACTTAATGACTGGCATGACTTACAATCATAATTCCGAGCTCAATTATGGTCATAAGTCAAGGACTACAGAACCTGCAATTTTATCACAGTCACTATTTGGATGGAAGAAAGCATTGCAGTCTTGTAGTTCCTCCATATTCATTAGAAGGCAGATCAAGATGTTGGGTCTTGTGAAAAGATCTAATAAGTTTAATCAGGTCCCATCAAAGGTCTTAAGAATCAACAATGATGTGCTAAGCAGTGTTACATATTTGGCCATTTTGTGGACTTGACCTCCCAGAATTCCCTCGCCATCATGGGGCTGCTTTTATGTTAGGTTTAGCCCCCCTCTCATGTTTGTGCCTAGATGCTGAGGGAAGTAGAATTAGGAGAAGACAAATGAAGTTATGGATGGAACGGGCTTTAAGCGATTCCTGGAAGTACCCCAGAAGGATCTAGAGATGTTACCAAGGACCATCAAGACAGCCCTTCTCCACTTAATTATCAGGAGCCAAACTTGATTTGTTGGCTCATAGAAGTGGAAGGGACCTCGGAGGTCTTCTGGTTCAGCCATCTGCCCAGTGCAAGAATCCTTATGTCATGGCTGTCCAGTCTTTTCTTGAAAACCTCCAGTGATGGAGCACCCACAACTTCAGGAAGATGGCTGATCCATTGCTTAATAGCCCTCAGAATCAGGAAATTCTCCTTATTTCCAGGTTGGATCTCTCTCTGATGAGCTTCCACCCACTGCTTCTTGACCTACTCTCAGGGGCATTGGAGAATAAATCCATTCCCCTCCCTTTCTCTGGGACATCCTTTCATGGATCAGAAGACTACCAACACATCTCTCCTCAGCCTTCTCTTCTCAAACCAAGTTCATTCTCTCCTCAGCCTTCTCTTCTCAAACCAAGTTCTCAAACCTACGGTTCATTAACCGTAGGATTTATCTTCCAAGCTCCTCACCATCTTGATCCAGGATGGTATAAGGACTCCTACCTTGGACAGGTGGTTGGATTAGAAGACCTCCAGGGTACCCTGGAGTCCTTTTCCTACTATGTAAGTCCAGTTCCCTGGCATCCTTTTTCTACTATGTAACTTCAGAATTTCTTTACCTATAACTCTCTCTTCTTTACGCTTGTATGAAGATGAAGTTATCTAAGGTGGATACCAACACATGGATGATCATTTTCCAGCATTGGGCTAACTAACTCTGTTTTTTCTGGAAGGCATTCTCTCTCCCTCATCCTGATAATTTTGAGGCAGGTAGAAATAGATCATAACTAAAATGCTTCACCTCCCTGGGTCTTTTCTTGAATTAGGAGTTCCTCATCAATATTAGCATTCTTGACTCATTTGCAGGCAAAGCATTGTGAATGGATCAGAGCCAAATTCCCACCAAATTAAGAAGGCAACTTTACCTTTCTAAAGCGGATAAATATTCCAAATACCACACAACATTTCAGTCAGTGCATTTTAATATCACAAAGGACAGATTTAAGAAAATTGTGTAATAAAAGACAGTGAAACAGTAGGTAGATAAGTCTACCTTTTATAGAGATTCTCCCAATTTAAGTATAGCCTAATTTGCCATTTTTTGATGCATCGATGAGCTTTATATTTATGTTCCTCTCTTCCACCTGATCATCTGTCCCATAAAGTTCTCCACTTTTGTTAGGAGGGCTGGTAAAATTCGATAGCTGATAATGTCTGCAATCTGATCAGAATGCCATCTTGGGTAATGAATGATTTAATTTCAAATAAATGGTGGTATAATTTTCTTTAATTATGCCATCAGTGTTTGGATTTCTACAGTGCCTTAGTTATTTATCTCTAGCTGGTCAGTGGCTGTAATAAAACTTGATTGATTGAGCTGGATTGTTGGCTGAATATTAACTCCTGAATCATAAGCCATGATATGTTCAATAACAGCTGTCAGGGAGCAAGAATGGAAGGAAGGCTATCTCTCTTCATCAGCTATCTTAATATTTTTGGGCTTTCTGCCCAATCCTTCCACATTTTTATGTTTTTGAGATCATGGCACCGAGGCTGACTATATGTTCCCCTTTTGAGCCAACTGATCTTGGCAGGAGAGTGTTGCTAAACAACCTTGTTGGGAGCAGATGGCAAGAAGAGAAAGCAGGTCGGTGATTCACACCATCCATGCTTTCCTCCAGAAGACATCTGGGTTGGCTTGTCACCAACAGCTAAACATTTCTCCCTTTGCTCACTCTAGAAAGGAGACAGCAAAGCCAAACTGAGGGCATAGTTCCACAACTGAATCATATCACATCCACACAATGTCTTCTTCTCCCTTTCTCGCTGTCCTTGAAGGACATCAAGGAGCTGGTGAGCTTTATGAGGTTGGGTTAGTTGTGAATGGAGAGCTCCAGAGCTGAATTTGTACTTAAGCATCAACAGGGGTGATGGTGGATTCTAGCAGAACATTGCTGGGCCAGAATTCCTCCAAAGAAGTACCAGGGTGGTCAAGGAGATTTCTGTCCCATCAAGGGAAACATCTCATCCTGGCTTCAAACCTTGCCTTTGTGTTCCTCAGAACTCCAGAAAAGTCATTGGACAAGGATGCTCAAGAAAGCCTTGTGGCCTTCCTTTCTCTAGAAGAAAGAGAGACCATCACGTGGGGCCCGTGTGTGTATGCAGGCTGTTGGTCATAGGTACGTGGCAGCTCAGAGAGTGGAAAACTTCTAACATCACCCATCCTGGCATTATGGGTTAACTTCCAAAGACTTTTATTGTGACTCTGGAGGTCCCAAAAGCTATGTGTTCTTCTGCGATACCCCTGCTCTGTTTCCATTTAGGGTAAGATGTTCCCCACTTGAGTCTACCATAAGAAGCACCCACTGTTTTCTTGCTCCCTTTTCCCCAAAGGAAGAGCTTAAAAAGAGAGAGAGAGAGAAGGAGGGAGTGAAGAAATAGAGAAGAAGAGAAGTTAGGCCGATCTGGTCTAACACACAGTGAATTTGTTCTAAGATAATGGAGCTTGGAGGTCCCTCTGGCCTCTGATCTTTCCATTGTAACCTTTCTGATTATTTTGACATTTTCTTTTAGAGTCAATTACATTGTTCCTGAAGCAGCTACAAGCTCTTGACTCGGCCTGGGGTGGGATGAGTTTTTAATCGATGCGCCTGAATGCATGAAAAACTGTGTGGGTATCCCAGACAGGCACAGGAGGAGAGGGAGGAAGGGAGGGGAGGGTGAAAGATAAACCACAAATGCTTCTCCTGGAAAGAGAAATCAAACATGCCAGTAACTAAGAGCCAAAACATTTACTTCATTTTATCCCACCATGTGAAAAACAGTGGGATTTCTCCTCTGTTTCCACCTTCCCTCTCTCATCCAGGAACAGGATGATCAGCCTGCTTTGCTGAGCCAACTTTTGAGGGGTACAAATGACCTTTGGCCGCCCTGGGTCCTCACGCTAAGCCGTGATTTATGGACTGCAACGGTGGATGAGTGTAGTCGAAAATTGGAGCTGAGAAAGAGCCACATTTTGGCTGAACATTCGGCTAGTTTGTTCCCAGAATCAAAGCCATATGATGAGAAATTTGAATGGCCTGCTGGAATCTCCCTCAGGTTGGAATCGCCATTGGTCATTTTTGAGCCTGAAATACTGAAGAAAGCATGAGAGTGAAGAAAGCATCTCAGAAGGGACCCTCCCCAGTTTCTTGGACTGGCAAGTTGCAGGGGGAGAGATGCATTTTCAGACTTGAAAGATACAGTTAATTATTTATAATAAATGTATTTTAGTACTCATGGACTACCTCGCAGAGCTGATAGTCAGTCTCAACTCTTAGTGACCACATAGAGATGGACCTTTTCCCAGCATGATTGGTCCCTAATCTGGTCCTTCAGGTATTCCAATGATTGTAACTGTCCACCTTGCTGCTGGTTGTCTTCTTTGCCAGCTTCTTGTCATTGACTGATTGATTATGTGCCATCAAGTGTGGGTCAACCCTTATACACAGTCATTCAGACAGGGTATCGGTCTAACTCGGTCCTTCAGGTCTTCCATTGATGTCCCCATCACTGCTTTAAATGAGCCCATCCACTTTGCAGCTGGTTGTCTTCTTCTCTTTCTCTCATTGATTTATTGATTACGTGCCATCAAGTCTGCAACAACTTTTAGCAATCACATAAATAGACCTTCTCTAGGATCTAGTCTAGTCTATAGATCTTCCAGCAGTGCCCCTATGGCACTGTAACTGAGTCCTTTCACCTTGGTGGTGGCTGTTCTCTTTTTCTTCCCACTGATTGATCAATTAATGATGTGGCATCACCTCTGCATCACCTCTTGGTCATCACATAGACCTTCTCTGGGGTCTCTGAGGTCTCATCACACAGACCTCCTCTGCCCTAGCTTAGTCCTTCAGAGCTTCCAGTGGTTCCCCCATCACATCCTGATTAGATTCATCTACCTTACTATTGGTCATCCTCTTCTCTTTCTTCCCATTGATTGATCAGTTGATTATGTGCCATCGGGTCTGCATTCAGCTCTTAGCAACCACAAAGATAGACCTTCTCCAAGGTATCTGCCCTAACTTGGTCTTCCAGAGCTTCCAATAGTGTCTCCATCACTGTTCTAATTGGGTTTATCTACCTTACTGTAGATCATCCTCTTCTTCTCTTTCCCTCCACCTTTCTCAGTATTACAGACTTCTCAAGGGAGCTGGGTCTTCATGCAATGGTTCCAAAATATGTTATATTGAGCCTGGTCCTTTGTGATTAATACATAAAAGATACGGATGCAGATAGACCCCCATTCACTAGGAATAAATAGCATTGTTCTTAGAAGTTTTGCACAGCCAAAAATTGCGCAGAAAAGCTTTTTTTAGTTGGCACAATATCATTTCTATCCCCCTCCCCAACCTTTTTGAAAGAGCACCCTTGGGAGCAGGCAGCTTCTCCCAATGGTTAATTAGCAGCTTTTGTTCTTGGCAATCACAACCACGTTTTGACAGCCAAGGCCCATCGAAGATCCGAGTCCAGCATCAATTTTCATCAGGACCGATTTATGCCTGGGGTGATCACGTGCCGAGAACATTTGTGAAAACGCCGAAATTTGTGACATTGACATGCTTTTGGAGGGGATCTGTCTCCAGTATTCATCTTGCCAGATGCTGATTCCTAGATGGAAATGAGATTTTTGGAAAGAGCCTTGCAAAGGGTATTTTTGATTGTTGGGAGGTTTGTTGCCTTTGTTCAAGGTCACTTCTGCAATGTGCCACTTCCTGCCTTCGTCTCAAGGACAATTCATCCCAGCAGCCCATAATAAAATGGCACAGGATTGTCAGGTTCTGCCAACACATTTGACTTGGTTGCTGAATTAACCCATTGGCGGGGGTAGGTTCTCAAAAGATTTTATTGAGTTCACACAACATCCTGGTCTAGATTCAGGGAGTTGGTGGTCTAATATATTCCAACAACCCAGGGTCTCCTTACTCTTGAGGATGCACCAATGTGTTATTTCCAAGAAGCCCTAACTCTTGCAGAGATGCATAAATTACACAAATTGCACAGAGGCACAGATTGCATAGAGGCTGGTATAACCAACATTTTTCAATATCTTTACCAATAGATATTCCTTAACTTACAACCATCTATTTAGCAACCATTCAAAGTTACAAAGGCATTGAAAAAAGTGACTTACGACTGGTCCTTGCACTTAGAAGTGTCAAAGTCACATGATCAAAATTTCAGGCATCTGGCAACCAGCATGTATTGACTTCAGTTGCAGCATCCTGGGCTCACATGGTTGCTAGTTGCAACCTTCCCAGCTGGCTTCTGATAAGCAAAGTCAGTGGGGAAGTCAGATTCACTTAATGACCAAATGATTCCCTTAACAACTACAGTGATTTGCTTAACATGGCAAAAAGGCTATAAAACTGAACACAACTCACTTAACAACTGCTTTGCTTAGCAGTGGAAATTCTGGTCCCAATTGTCGTCATAAGTTTAGGACTGCCTCTACTTTTCCAGATACTCAGTACTTTTCAGTTTTTTTTCCTGTGTCACTAATTGTCTGGGGACACGTAGCAGCTGCACCAGTGGTTAGAGCCCAGGTCTCCCCTTCCCCTCCCTTCATTTTCTTCTTCTTTCGAGTCTACCATTCGTGGCTGAGCCTTTTCTCGGAGTATTTGACTGCGTCTCTCTGGCCTTTGCTCTGATATTCATCAGGTTTGACAAACAAATGGGCAACATTTATTCTCCTCTTCTCTGTGATTTACACAGATTTACTCCTGAACGGGCATCTTCTCCAACCTGCTTGAATCAAGGCCAAACGCTGACATCCCAGCCCTGTTCCGGGGTTGATAGCCATCTTCTTTGTGTTATTTTCCCTCAGGCCATCAGCTTGCCTGGTAATTACCAGGTAACCAAGCATTCTCACCTATTGCTGGGGATTTGTCCCCTAATTGCTTTCGCTGTTATTCACCCTCGAATATTAACTTCTCTTGTCTGAACCTGTGATAAGTTATTTCCGTCAGCGCCAAAAACCACCATCACCACCTCCCTCTTCTAAGCCAGGAATTATTTTTTAAACTGTAGGCCTACTTTGTATTCTGGCTTGAAAAGGAACCAAGGACATTGGAGATCTGGAGATTACAAGCCCCCAGGAGAGACAGGAAGTAATTTCATTAAAAACCTGCATCTTGGTTTCCTTCTTATTTCCATATCCCAGGGAAAGTCATCCATTACTGCATTTTTTTAGAGACTGGCATAGTAAAAGAATAAGTGAAAGTAAAAGAATAGAATTTGAGGGTTGGAAGGAACCTTAGAGAGGTCCAACCCGCTGCTTAATGCAGGGTCCACCAAAGACTCTCTGATAGAAGAACCTGTCCTACAACATTGGCAAAAAAGTCAAAATGGCAGTCACCACAGTCACTCCTTTTTGCAAACAGACAAAACAAGATGGACCTTGAACTGTAATGCCACAGCCACCATATTGCCTTTTTTGACTTCCACTGAGGACTCCAATCACCATCCAGCCTCTGGATACCAGCAAAGGACAATTTAAATTTGGCCTCTATCTAGCCATAGACATTGAAAGACATAGATATTGAAACAAGAAAGATATTGTCATAGCAAGAGGCAATATAGCTAGTCCTCGATTTACGACTCTAATTGAGCCTGGAATTATGGTTGTAAAGCGAGTCATCATGTGTCTGTGGCTGAGTTTACGACCTCTTTTGTGGCAATCATTGTGAATGCCACAGTCATTAAGTGAATACATTAAACACCTAATAGGTGTTTTTTGCCAGAAAATAAAATAAACACCAAATTTGAGAAACACTGCATTAGACAGATCAGGGTTATCCGGCTAATCTAAGACAGGTTTTCTTTCTTCAGTGATGGTTAGCCTTGACTGAAGTCTGTTTTTCCTCATACCCATTATATCATTTTTTTTTACTGCCCACAATATTTCTTTCTGGGAGTCCATCATATTAAAAAAAGAGGAAAAGGATAAAAAAAATATGGAACTGAATGATGGCCTGTTTTTAAGAGGGGAGGAAAGCACCTTGCAAAATTGCTCTGAAATCCTCCTGTTATTTTATAGTCGCTGTCAGTTTGATAAAGGAATGCAGCAGGCCAGAGGCTGGAGAGGAGGGTACATATAAAAGGGAGCCAAGGAAAATTAAAAGGGATTGGAGGAAATAAAGCAAAAAAGGGGGGGATATTCATCCCAAGGAAACTCTGAAAATAAGGGCCTTGGTGGTCGTGTTGTGAGATCCCAGCGGCAAAGTCCATGAGGTTGAAGACTAATGTCTTTGCAAGGAAGGATGGTGGGAGATTATTCAGAGGAATGTTTTTTGCAGCCCCGGTATGGTTGGACGGCCCTCATTTTCTAGGTTCACCCCCATAATTTAATCCAGAGTGACCCATAAATAGCGCAACAATGATGCTAGGTTTGGCCCACCAATTTCCTTGCTTCTTGACAATCTTATCACAGTCTTAGTGTTGCAGAGGTAGCATTCGTGTCGAGTATTTATACCTTTTGTCACATGCCTGGGTGAAGGCCTTCCTTTGGACCTCCAGGCGACTTGCATTCCTGGCCTGGCCAAACTACTAAAAGCCAGGTTCTGCCCAGCCTCAGTAATGAAAATACAGGGAGTCCTCAACTTATAGCCATTCATTTACTGACCATTCAAAATTACCACAGCACTGGGAAAAAAGCACTTATGATCCGTCCTCACATTTACAACCTTCACAGCATCTCCATAGTCACGTGATCAAAATTTGGCACCCGACATGTATTTATAATGGTTGATCACATCCCCATTTGAGACCTTCCCGGCTGACTTCCAATAAGCAAAATCGATAAGGGAAGTTGAATTCATTTAACAATGCATCATTCTCTTAACAACTGCAGTGTTTGCTTAACAACCGTGGCAAACAAGATTGTAAAACTGGGCCTGATTCACTTAACACCCACCTTGCTTAGCAATGGAAATTCTTCTCCCAATTGTGGTTGTAAGTCAAGGACTATCTCTAACCCAAGATTAGATCCCGAATTAGAGAGCCAGATTGAAAAGACAAACTCCAGATTGCATCGTAAAGCTGTCTGCCTTACAACTTTAATTTAGGCTCCGTTTCAGAGCCTCTTTTGATTTTTTTTGGCCGAAGAGAGCAATATTTTAAAACAAGAAAACCCCATTTTCCGTGTTGGCTCTAAGAGCCTCTGGCTGCCTTCTGTCTCCCGCCTTGTCTCGGGAAAGGAGGTGGCTGGAGGAAACCCATCAAGTTAGAAATGCCTTTGAATCCCATTCCAACCACCCCCTGAAAAACCAAGATATTTCGAGACTCGCTGAACCTTTTATTGAGTCTCCATCCCAGCAACTGAGCCATTAAGCTGCATCAAATCTCCCTGCCTTAATTTACTCCCTGGAGAACAGCCCAGAGAAAAGAGAGAGGAGAAGAACCTCATTAATAAACAGACCAGCATCTCCATCAGCTCTGCTGTCTGCAGACCGAAGGCTAGCATCTTAACTCACTTGGCAGCCGGAGGAGCCTCCAGACAGACCCTCCAAATTGTCCCGGAGCAGAGGAAGCCAGAGGAGATATTGCTGGGGATTCATGGATTCAGCAAACATGTGAAAGCAACAGCCGAGTTACCCACAACACCTAACATCACAATTCACCCTGTCTCCCTGCATCGCACAATCCCAAGTTCCGCTTCTTAGTCTAGCTTCATCTCCCTTTTCCAAAACATCCAGGGAAAAACTGGACGTGAAATTTTAACCTTGCAGGGAGATACTTTTTGGCACTGCCACTGTCCTTAAATTCCCCCTGTTCTTCTTGGCATTCGGAGCATTTCCCACACCAGGCTGTTCTTCTTATCCTCTGCCCACCAAAGTAGAGATTTGCAAATTTTAGATTTTGAGCTGGGGAAAGTAAAGCCTCTTTTAGGAGGGAAAAAGAGATGTAAAGGGAGGTGAACCTTCCCATCTCATCCCTCGGCCAAATGGTCAGACGCAAGATGGAAAGAGGACATCGCATCCCACCTTGGCTCTGGAAGCATTTGGGTAAGCAGTCCCACATTTGGCTAGCTGAGCATGATGTTCTGTTCAGTTAAAGTAATAAGAAAAGTGAAGTCTGCTACTCTGTTCTTAAAAGGGAAGGAAAGCGGAGATACTGAGAAATATATAGAGGAGTGGGTCCTCTCGGGGAAGATGTTGACATCTCAGCAGCCATTTTCCTGGTCATTTCTCTCCAACATCTGCTATGCTTCTTCCCACGGCGAAGGTTTCATTAACTGCTGGAGGCGGATGGTCGTTTTGGAAAAGAAGCAAACCCCAAAACTTCTGTTCTTCTACGGATTCTAACCCTTCTTGAAAGCTTTCTGAACGGACGGTTAGCGCCGGGTCTCGTAGGAATGCAACGGAGGAGGCATCTGCCAACTGGCATTAGGCATCTCCGCTTCTGATTTTGGCCAGCCAGGAGATTTTGGCCAGCCAGAATGGCTGCTGCTTCCGTGGCATTTCCCCTGGGTGGCTCACCGCTGAATTTGAACCCCTTTGAGGTCTACAAATACATATATATTGGAATAAATAATTCAGCCCTGGGTTTCGAACACTTCTCCAACGGCTCCACCACCACCAAGGCATTTCTAAATGTGCTTTCTCCTGAAATATAATTTTTTAAGATTCCTCTTGATCTGGAATAGATCCAGAAGTTGAGGTATCTGTCCTAGCCTACTCACAGGCTGCTTATATAGATCCTATCAGAGTGGAATCCATGGAGAGTTTTCCAGCGTGTTCTTCATGCTTTTTAGATGCCTCCAAAACAACCTGAATCTCCCCCCTCCAAAAGAATTCGCTTGTTGAAACCCAGCTACCAAAACCAAATCTCTCTCCCTTTCTCTTGCTTTATTCGAAGAGATCTCTTCCTACCAGGAGCTCTTTCTGCTGAAGCTTTGAGAGGCTCATTCTGGTTTTCCAGAGTTAACAAAACAACTTGAAGGACAGCAAGATTATCACTGTTGACCAGAAAGGCTGGTAATAGCTGATGGAGTGACTCACACTAACAAATGTGATCTTGTGTCTGTGTCTGTTCTCATTAATCCAGATCATGTCTTGTAGCAAAATTGCAAAAAAAAAAAATATTGCATACCCAATTTAAAAAGGCAAATGGACTTTTATTTTTAGATGTTACAGAGAAACATTTCAACTCCTATCCAGGAGTCTTCTTCAGTCTCATATAAAAAATGATATGGAATATAGGAACACATTTCATATATAAATGAACACACAGCCAAGGTGATCTTGGCTTTACTGTACCAGATTCTGGGCAGTGATGGTGTCCTCAGGCTTTTGAGTGATCCTTACAGGTTGTCTTGGCAGAAGAGACAAGTGGCTTCTCAAAGTGATGGAGTGCTTTTGTTGGTTGGCAGTTTTAGCCTGGAGATGGCCTCCTGAGCATAGGATTTATTTCAAATCCTGGCCAGGGAGGCCAAAGAGGAAATGTCAGACATTTTTAGCCTGGAGGAGTGAAAGCTTCAGGGAGATGTGACATATATTTTCAAGTATCTGAAAGATGTCATGGAAAGATTGAGCAAAATTCTTTGGAGATGCATCAAGAGACAGGATAAGGAAGAAGGGATTGAAATGACAAGGAGTCATAGGTTGGCTGGACTTCAGGAAAGGTTCCCTTATGAGAAGACCTGTTTAATTGTTTGGAGTGTTTCAAGAGAGCTGGAGAGCCTCTTTCAGGGACGTTATAGTGGTAGATTCCTGCACTGGGAAATGTTTGCTTTACATTTCTAATACATACAAACCATTTCTATAACAAGAAGGTTAGTCTAGTCATCAGAACCTAAGATCAAAGGGTTTTTTTCTGTTTCATAAAGTCCAGAAGCAATTTCCAAATAGAAACAAAACTGGATAAATTCTCCTCTTTAATTAAAACAATCGCCTTTGCCATCTCCTCCAAACTCCATCCCTTTTTTCATCCATTCTTCCACTCTGAGAAACAAATACAGTCACATAGCCAAGTGTGGCTGGCTGCTCCGTGGAGCAAAATCTCCTCCTTCAAAGATCTTCAGAAGCTGCAGCCACCAAATGGTGTCTGAAGCTAGTTGATAGTGGGCAATCGGCATGATGGAAGGATGCACATTCACATGATCTTTGGAGGAAATAATTCTAGCCTGCTGAAATTGCTGGTTGTCCACCTGGAAATCAAAGTTGAAGACTGACCATGGTTGGATCTCTCCTGAGCTCTAGATTGCTACAACCGGCTGCATGAAAGTGGAAGTAAAGAAATGCCCTTTTGGACTGAATGGGTGTTAATTAACATAAACAACCATTGCCAGTGATGGTCTCCAGCTGCAAAAGAAGGAAAAAGTTGTCAGGGTAATAACCGCCTTTTGTCCTGACACATCAGCTCAGTGGAGCTGGAGAGGCGGTCCTCAGCTCTCCATAGATGTTGGGAGATGCCACAACAGGCATTATTTCTCATCTGACATGGCTCAGACGCCACTTCTCCAGCATCATGTCTCTGGGACTGAATTGGACCCATCTCACTCCTCCAGATTCCTATGGGCTTTGCAAGTAATTGGGCTCTTTGTGCAGAATCCAGATGACCTGGGCACATTAAATTTAAAAAAAAGTTGAATTCTATTCTCTTTTATTCTATTTTATTCTCTTTAATTGCACCATTACCTTCTTAACCTTTCGGCCATGCATTTTCCAAGAATCAAGCTTGACTCCGAAGAGATTTAATCCAGATGCAAAAGGCCTCAAATCCTGTCCATTTATTGCAGGGAACAAATATGGAGTGAGTTTGTACACGTGGTATTATTTGTGTTTTTTAAAGGACAGTGAAACTTAGCTCTGCAGTGAAGCAGCTTTTGATTCCGCCTCTTCCTTCTTCCAGTAGACTAAGGTAGAGAGTAGTTCAAGATTCAGGTGTCATGAGAACTCAACCTTCATCTTAGCACGAACGAGGCAATCTTATTAAACCAATAATTTGTTTTCCAACCTTGGCAACTTTTAAGTCATGTGGACTTCAACTTCCAGAATTTCCCAGCCAACCAGCTTTAAAATGTGTGGACTTCATGCTGGCTGGGGAATTCTGGGAACTGAAGTTCCGCATGGCTTAAGGTTGCTGATGTTGAGAAACAGTGTATTAGATCATGGTTCATTGGTGGCCATACTGCAAGCTGTGTGAATGCAACTGTTCTGTTTGGCAGTCTTGGGTTTGGAGTTAAATTTGTTGCATGCATGAACCCTGCCTGAGAGTCTCGTGCAGTACTCTTCCAGTCTGTCCCTTCTCCCAGCACGTCCTTAAGTTTTGCAAGCCCCAAAATAATCATTCCTGAAAATGAGGAATGATGTCTTGCTTTAACTCTTGAAAAACAGGAAAAAAATCAGAGAACATCTAGGCTTCTCTAACCTTGCTTTGTTTTTTTTTTTAATTCAGAGCTGGTTTCTTCCAGGCTTCTGTTCAATTCACAAGATCTAGTCCAGCTGTTTCTAGGGTTCACATGGGACCCTAAAATTTTTCCTTTTCAAGAAGAAATAAGG
>JANHZU010006488.1:17606-36321 GCA_032468055.1 Acrochordus granulatus | reverse complement strand
AGAAATAAGGAGGAAATCTAAAATCTCTTAGATTGGCAAGACCCACCACCATGTTTGTGGCACTGCCAGTTGTACTGGGTGAATGTCTTTGTCTTGCCACCGTGCCAGGTGTGAAAAACCTCACTATACCTGTAAACAGATTTACAATATTTCTCCAAGTTGCATGCATAATACAAATAAATAAAATAATGGGGGTCATCCTTGTTAAGCACAAGCCCACTGGGAAAATGTCATTTTAAAAACCCTGCCTCTGGGGCATTTCTATAACCAAGAAGAACAACTAAAATCTCTATATTAGAGAAAAGAGATGGTGTAAAAGCTTAAAAATTGGGGAACATCGGCGGGTTCCAGAGATTTTGTTTTTTAAGAAATAGAAGAAATCTTTTGCACCAGAACATTGTGCTGTAATGCAAACAGGAAAGTAAATTGGATTTACTATATATTGATCTGTGCTTTGTTCCTATTTTCAGGAACATATGTTTCTTTTAGCTGAGGCTACAGAGAGGAGTCTGTTCCCCACGAGGGTCGCTAATTTCTCTGAAGCTCAGGCTAGTGTATTCCAGATTTACTTATATTTATTTGAGTTTTATCTGGAAGTTGCAAGATTTTGCTCATTTTAACCTCAGCCACAATCTTGTGGGGGGGTTGGTCTGAGAGAAACTGACCTAAATCCCAAAGCCATCCAGGGAGTTTGGAATAAAAATTAGCAATTTTCAAGCAGGTGAAATGAACGGGGTTCGCCGAGAAGGTGAAATTGACTGCTTTTCTTAAAATAATTGGACTAAATTTCACATGACCTTGGAGGCCACTGTTATGTTTCTTGGAGGATAAAGAGAAGGATCGACTTTGGAATTTGAGGACTGGATTGCATTTGACTAGAGAAATCTTGTAGCTTTTGAAATATGAGGTTATTTATATCAGGTTTTTGGATGAAACTAAGAGAAAATATAAAATATTTTGTACTGTTTTTAGTCTTCTGGAATATTTTATAGATTGGGCTTATTTAAACTTAGAGAGAGAGGGTTCTACTGTTAATATCTCTGTACGAAAAGAAAGTTGGTGGCCACTATTGTTATATTTGTTTGAAACATATATTTTGTGACACTTTTAATTTGTTTTGTCATTCCCTTTTCCCTTTGTGTTTATGCTTTAATGTTTGATGTTGAAACCTAATAAAGATATTATATTAAAAAGCAAGGAATTTCAACCGTGTCCAGCCTAGCCAAAAAAAAAAATCCTTCACTTTTCTCCTAAGCCTCATAGAGGTGCCCAGAATTACAGATAGTGAGATGGATGGCATATAAATTTAGTAGTAAATAAAATAAATAAATGCAAATTCTATTTTCTGTGGATTGAGGGAGAATTTTCCTTTGAAATATCTTTCAGAGTAGAGGGCAAAGCCCCATTTGGGTTTGTATTGCATTCACCACAACCCTGCAGTGATATGACCTCACCCCCAAATTAAAGATGCTTCTTGCTCATGTTATGAGTTCTTTATACTACAGGTAGTCCTTGACTTATGACCAGTCGTTTAATGACTGTTTGGAGTTACAACAGCCTCAGAGAGGGTGCTTTATGTCCCATAAAGCACTTCTGGCCATTGTAAAACATTATCCCTCCAATCACATGATCATATTTCAGACACTTGACAATCAGCTCACATTCCCAACCAATTGCAGCATTCCATGGTCAGTTGCCCACAACTTGCAACTTTTTTTGCCAATTTCTAGCAAAAAACGGCCATGTGGGAGAGTTGATTCAGACTTATGACCATGTGATTTGCTTAACGACCGCCATAAAAATGGTTGAAAAATCAGGCCCAGTCATGTGCTGCATTAACTTACAACCTCAATGACTTATGACTTTTAATTTTTAACTTCAATTGCTCTTATTCCTTAATTATTCCTCTTTTAACTGCCTCCTACTAGAATATAATATTTATATGGTTTTTATGTTTTACTTGTACACTTCAGTGAGTGAGATGAGCAGTCTCAAAATTTGATATATAAATAAAATATAAATAATTTAACATTCTGATCTCAATTGTGATTGCAAGTTGAGGACTATAGGCTCTTACTGTCCTCAACTGAACTTTGGATTCTTTACCTTGCCTTGATGTACATCACATGGCAGGTGGCTCACAAGGTCTCTCACTAATAACAAAAAATGGAAAAGTTAATGCCAAATCATCCCTCTGGTGGAAGAATACACCAATTTTTACAACTAAAACTAGATCCTTTAATATTACACCCCTGGCGAAATATTATTTCGCCAAATAATATTTCCTACCTTTTTCATGCAAAAGTATCTTGGTGGGAACATGTTGTGTCTTAAGATGTTAGTTTGATGATTCCTAGGTTCCTGGCCAGAACTTGATTATTATTTATTAATAATAGTATTATTATTGCTTGAGAATAATAATTAATTCTCGAACTCTACTCTGGGAAAGAGTAACGTTTTTAAGTTACTTGTTAAGTTACTTTTTAAGATTCCCTTAAATGTGGGGTCCTTGGTGCAGTCTGAGCTTGGTTGTTTTCTTGCAGATATTTCATGACCCAACTAGGGAACATCATCAGTTCTAAAAGATGGCACTGGGTAGAAGGAGAAGCTATCTTCATTCTAGCCCTGATGACGTTCCCTAGTTGGGTCATGAAACATCTGCAAGAAGACCACCAAGCAGCAAGGACCCCACAGTTCACAGTAGACCCCCTGAGACACAGATATTCTCTTCTATTGATTCCCTTAAAATGTTTCTGAGATTTCCTCAGTGGCTGATCCTTAGAAAGTGAAGGGACTCTCCCAAGGGGGTGGAATTGGGGGGTTGCCATGAGGACACCTGGTCAAGAGTTGGCCCATCCAAGGGTGCCCAGGATCTCTCTCCATCCGGTCTTCATTTTTACTCTTTCCTCAGGTCTGGCTCTCCATCAGATTATCACCATCACCGTCTCGCTCATCATGGTAATTGCCGCGCTGATCACAACTCTCGTCTTAAAAAATTGGTAAGGACGTTCTATCACCATCGCGGTGAATTCCAAGGGTTGGCATCAGAAAGGACGGAGAAAGGACAGCTTGCCAGGAGGTCTTCTCCACCTTTGATCATTCCAGATGCGTTGGGGGCAATGCCCACAATTCTCAAGCTGGTTGCTCATTTGGGAATTATGGTCTGATGTTCCTCCAGGCCACCAGGTTGGGGAAATCTTGGTGAGGATTTAGGAATCCAAAGCTATGCCAAAGCCAAACAAATCCACAGCGGCAAAAAAGACAGGAAAGGTTTTAAAGCAACCTTAGCTTGTCATGAAAAAATTATCTTTCCCTTTTATTCCAAGGTGAACCTTACCAAATCTAGTTATGTACTATAGGCTCAGCCTTCATTTTCTGCATTCATTTTTTCCAGTAGAGAAAGGCAGCCAGTCCAGATTAATTTATTCATATGTTTTATTCTAGGCAGGCAAGGGCAAAATTACTCAGGTATATTTCTTGGAAAACCTGGAGAGGTATCCAGACCCAGGGACCCCTCTCTTCTCAATCTATATCACCTTCAAAGCTTCTCTGGAGAATCAGTCCTTTTTTAGCCTTTAAGTGGGAAATATAAATTGAAGTGTGTGTTCACACTTAACGTGTGTTCACACTTAACATTGTTGAAAAGGAAAAAAAACACCAAGAAAACTTCCCCAATCCTCCTTAAATTTAGGAAGAAACCAGCAAATCTTGATTCTCTCTATAGTTTTGCAGTATTGAAGTCCTTGTTAAACATCGAGCACGGTAAGGCTGTCTGAAATTATATTTATACCTCATAAGCTGTCTCTGCTCACAATTTTCTCCCCTTCTGAGTAATAGTGAGAGAACTTCAGAGGAAGGAGACTTAAGACCTAAGCCAGATTTAAAATGTAAATGTCTTCCCACTGAGTTTTTCTTTCTTGGTCTATATTTAATCCTGATGATTTAATGAAGCTAAGAGCAGAAGAGCAGCAAACTTTTTTTTTCCAAACTGAAAACTCTTTTCACTGATCCTTGGAAGTCCCATCCAGGAGGAGGATCTGTGTGAGTGATCAGACCAAATCAGCAGGAATTTTGCAAGCTGAATTTTGCCATTTTTGCCACTTACGGGAATCTTCTTCAGGTCTTCATCGTATTTTCATTTTCTCCTCTGGTGGAGGCATCTTTTAAACATAAAAAGTGGGCCTTTGGACACACTCAGCTCTTCTCTCTTCAACCAGAAAAAGGCAGGATGTACAAATAGGAATTTTTCACCGCTATCAGAAGTGTGAGACCTTGGCTAGAATTACACACAGAGGCACATCACCCAGGATGACCGGAAGGAAGACGCAGGTCCCATTAAAAAAATGCAGCCTCAGATAATTTGTATTGTGGTTTGAGAAAAAGTGAACAATTTGGCATGATTGTATTTTCACCAGGCTATGGTTCCAGGGATGGCAGATTAAAAAGAGGGTAAGGCCAGATCTGGAGATGATTCAGAGTCACCCGGGCAGCCTCCTTCCAAGGAAACGGAAACCTCTTTGCGTGCCTTCCTGTCTCTCTGCAGCTCTCCTCTAGCCTAATTAGTTCCCTTTCTTCTTGCAGATCAACTTCTGTGTAGAGTAAACTAGGTTATGTCTTCACTCCAGGCACTTCTGCCCTCACCTCTTTTTCTAGTGAAATTAACCTACTTTTAGATAAGCTTGCCTCATTTTAATATTAAGGCAACACCCCTAGGAGAAAATCAGGACTGGAGTTTCTGTTTTTGGAGGCTGTCTTATGACATCTTGTTGATCTCCAAATTTGCTCCTCAAATGCTCCTGATCTGGGGAATGCCAGGGTGGAGATTCCCAAGGTTGGTTCAGAAGGTCTCCTTGAACAGTGAGAGATCCATGGACAGCAAATAAACGGGGTAGTTCTCAAAGGTTAGACCACGACCTCCAGATCTTCTGGAAGGGTTACTTCCCCTTCTGTGGTTGAGGAACCTCCTGTCTAGAATAGGACTTGATATTGGGAAGGCTGCGGCAGATGTTTTCTAATTCAAAACGTTAGCATGTCTTTTGGAAGATGCTTCCTGCAGGAATCTTCATGCTCATCCTGCAGAAGGTGGGCCAAATATTGTTGCTGCAAGATTCCTACATGGACCTCTGGGTTGGATTGGACCCTTTCCAACTCTGCACATTTCTGGATCTGACATTCTGTCTCGCAGAGTGAAAAAAATTTAAATTGGATGAACAGGTCACTTGTTGCATACCTAAGTGAAGCGCCATTCACCCCTATCAGCTTCTTTCCTAACAGCATAACCTGTAGAAGGAGAACCAAGTAGTCCTTGACTTACAACTATTTGTTTAATGATGATTCAAAGTTAAGACAGCCTCAGAAAAAGTGCTTTGTGATCTGTACTTGCAGTTATGACCATTGCACCACCTTTGCGGTCACATGATGGCAGTTAGGGCACTTGGCAACCGGCTTGCCTTTACAACCAGTTACACCATCTTGTGTTCATGCGAATGCAGTTTGTGACCTTTGTTGCTGGTTTCCAATGGAAAAAAGTCAATTTGGAAAGCTGGATTCACTTAATGACCAAGCGATTCACTTAGCAACCATGGTACAATGGTCATAAAATCGAGTCCAGGCATGTGATGATTCAATTTATGACCACATCAACTTTATGATTGAAATTCTGGCCCCAATTGTGGTTGTAAATCGAGGACTACCTGTAAGGTTTAATTCTACTCTCTTCTTTCATCTGTTCCCATCGTGATTTAAAGAAAAATAAAGTCAACTTCAGAGGAAGCCTCTGTCCCCCCTTTTCTCAGCTACAAGCAGAAGTAAAAGGATGTAACAACATTCATACAAACATAATGGAAGCAAGTATGCTTTGACCATTAATGCAGTGCAGTCAAAAAGTGAATGTGAATTTGATCTATATCTGAATTATCTCCAGGGATTTGTATCTTTCAGCAAATGAGAAGTATAACCACTAATTAAAAATAAAATAACTGGAAATGCATTTTTTTCTTACTTCTGTCCAAGCATAGATACTATTTCATTGTATTGAATTTGTCAGCTATTCGTCACATTTCCCAACAGTTAAAAAAACCTCACGATCGCTGCTGAAGGGCTCACTTATCTATTTTCTCAAAAAATGTACAACCTCATGATTCCCCCTTCAGGAAGAGCTTCAGTTCTCTTCAGCAGCTTCCAATAGATGTGATTTTATGTCATTTATGCATTTGACATACACAAATCAAACTCAAAATGATTTGGCTTACAATTAAAGCAAACTAAACAGGGGCAAGAGAAAACAAGAAGTCTACTCTCATTGCATTTTAAAGCAAACTAAATGAGGTAATATAATCATTTGCAAGTATTTAGTCCCTTCCCCTGTGGTCACAATTGTGTCTTAAGGAAGGAAATGTCCACCAGCCTTTCTGGATGAGTGATGGTGAATCTCTTAAGCTCAGTGGGTCGAAAGTTCAAAAACTGCCTAATTTGACTCTGCTTGACACTCCCCCATAAAAAAGAAACAGTTATTTACATATTTATTTAAAAAATGCAGTCCAATCCTGTGTGGTGCTATGTGTTATGTCAAAAATGTCAAAATTACAAACATGAAATATGAATAAAACAAACTCATTTTCATAATCATGCTTTCGAGAAGAGTTGTGGCTGAGGGTTGGTGAACATGGGCATGACATCTGAAATGTTGTGGCATGGCATCTTTAACACACGGGTTGTAGGCTCTAGATTGATTTCAAAACAGGGATTTCCACCAGGAGAAGACAAGGAGAGGAATATCTCCCTATACTTCCTTTAGGTTAAAGTAGGGATGTCCATCAGGAGAAGACAAAGAGAAGAACATCTTCTTATACTTCCTGCTGGTCTGCAGCTAATAACATCTTAGAAGTTTGAAGTTCTCCAGAGTTGAATGGATGTTAAAATTAATCACCCTGGTAAAAAATCTGGGAGGGGTTAAATGTCAGATGTGTGTGTGTGGGGGGTTATGACTGTTGAGGAGGAACCTCCCAAAAAACCAGTGACCATGGGGAAAAAAGAAGTAAGTAATCCTCTCTCCAGCAAGGAAAGAAATGTCTGAGTTTATGACAAATTGGATGAGGTGTTATGCATGCTTAAAGATCTTGGGTTGTATTAAACTTTATGTTGTTGCTTACATGGACATGGTACTTAGCATCCATAATTTCCCTTTAATTATAAAAGCCCCCCATTAGAGATGCAGATTGCATTATGGAAGATAAATAAATGCATGCGTAAAATATACCTGGAACCTGATCGCTTCATTAAGACCGAGGTTTCTCAGGTACTGAAGGGTGATAATTAAATTTGGAATCGCAGAGGTAATAGCCGTCTCTCAAGTACACCAGGACTGGTTGGCTCTCCTGTTACTTTTCTTATGCATTATTTACAGGTTTTATCCCACTTTTTTATTCCCCATGGAGTGCTGAGTAGCATATGTGCTCACAACGCTGCTGAGCTGGCAGAGGTTGCAATTTTGTGCTGAACAAGGCACTCCAAAAGATGGGGGAACCGATTGCATAGATGCTCAGACACAAACCTATTACCTCCTTCCCTCAGAGTTGGCATTTGTAGGATCCTTCTTGCCAACTACGTACTGTACACTTTCTGGATGTGTGTGAACTTCCAGGTATGGACTTCAGTCCCCAAATTTCCCTGTCCAGTCTGGCCGCTGCTGGGAAAACTGGGGGTTGAAGTCCACTCCCCCGAACTGTGGCCAAGTTTGGAAGCATGGAATTAGGTTCAAGAGAGTCAGGAGGAAACAGCTTGATCTGACCATTACCAGAACAGAAAGAAACTGCCCCATATGCCCAAAAGAAATTAACATCCAGCCTGTGCTGAGTGGGAAGGAGAAATAAGTGAAAGGATGTTCAAATGGCTTGCAATATAAAGAGGCCTCGCCATTCATACCCAGCATTCGTTGGAATTTTCTCTTCATAATTTCTTATTCTTCTATAGTAAATCTGAAGTTTTTCTATCCTTGGGAGCCTGTTGGCAGTCCAGGCTGCTAAGGAGAGCCTTGACACCACCTCAGTCACAAAATTGTCCACTAAACTCTGAAGACAATGTAATCAGCCCCTTGAAAAAACACGGTTAAGTTAACTGAACCGGTAATAGCTTTAACTGCTATGTGTTCATTGCCTGGGACACCCCTCAGAATTATCCCCTTTAGTGGAAAGGATGGTATACAATAGCAAGAATAAGGAATGATTTCATGAACCCGTTGGCCAGGGATTTTTCAGCTGGTCTCTTCCCTTCTCCTTCCAGTTGTGCGCAAAGGGGGAACGCCCGTCGGAATGGCCACCAGCGGAAAATTAAGCAGCAGGAAGAGAGCTGCCAAAACCTGACAGACTTTACCCCAGCCAGAGTGCCCAGCAATCTGGATATATTCACAGCCTACAATGAAACCCTCCAGTGTTCCCATGAGTGTGTGAGAACACCAGTCCCAATGTATACTGAGGAGACAATACTTCCACCAGGAGACTATAAGACATCATTCAACGGAAATCGGTGAGATCTCAGAAGTAGAGCCCCACAATCTGTGGCTCATTGGTTCAGTGCCTGAATAACTCTTGGGTTGGGTTGGGCTATTCAGATTGGGAATAGATAAAGTTGTTTTCAATAGAAGAGAATATTTGTAGCTCAGTGTTGAACTTGGGGGTCCTTGATGCTCTCTGACCTTAATTGTTTTCATGCAGGTGCTTCATTACCCAACTAGATAACATATCAAATGCTGTTACCTAGCTGGGTAATGAAATGTCTATAAGAAAGCAACAAAGCTTAGAGAGCACCAAGGATCCCATAGAGTTGTCTTTCCTATGTGATGGAATGTAGTCTGGATTCCCAGGAGGGAGGGGCTGTTTTCTAGAGGAGCAAGAGACAAAGCAGTTTAGATGATATGAGAGAAAGAGGGTGAATACAGCTCCTCATTAATAGTTCCCAGAGAATACACTTTATGGAGATGTTAACATACTTCAGTTGGGCACGATTCTGTCTATAGGCTAGGAACAATAAAGACATCTGTTTAAAAAAATCACAATGTGTCTTTCTTGGTTTTTGAGGTTGACACCTCTGGGGGAATGTAGTAAGTGATAGCTTCTGATGACTCACTTTTGCTGTGAAGGAGGTCAAAATTCAACCAAATGGTGGGCCATAGGAAAAGATGAATATTATCTTAATTCCATTGGGTCCCCACTCCATTAGCTTTTTCCCATGTAGTTTTAATTTCCCATCTTGATCCCTGCTCAGTCAACTGCTCTGTCATTTTTTTCCAATGGAGAATAGTTCCCCCATTCTCAGCTTGTCTCTCAAATTTCTTTCCCCTTCCTGCAAGTCTATTTGCATTGGTTACTATCATCCAGCATATTGAACAAACCCAATTTCTGTGTCTATGCAGTAGATTGAATCATAGCCTAGGCATTTGGGATGGGTTGGCACAAAAATTAAGTCACATATACACCCAAGTCAAAAGCTAATCTAAGTTAAAAGTAATCAGGTTTAGCAGACCTACAATTAATCTGGCTAGGTTTTGTGTCAACATGACCTTGAAGGACACAAAATCTTGAGGATCAAATTCAGTCTCTTAAACAAAGTCAAGTTGTTGGCCACAACCATGCCATTGAAGCACCACACTTTTTACATGGGTCACACATGTAAAAAAGGAACAGGGCTTCGATCACCTGGCTATGACCATCATCTTGACTTTTCCCAACCCTTCCCCATAGACCCATCAAAGATCATTCAAGAATCCCTTGGGCATACAAGAATATACCAAGTTGTGTCTTGAAAAAGAACTTTGAAGTTCTACTAAGACCTTTGAAGACCTAACAGGTGGATTTCTTTAGGACCAGATTATTGGCCAGCGTGTTTGAGCCATCTTGTTGTGTCATTCAAACAAAGAAAAGCTGAAATCTTCAAGGCAGGCTCTAAGCAACCCACAATCTCTTTTTATGCATTTTGAACAGTGGTTGCTATCCAGAAAAGCTTAACACTTAGAGAAAAAGGATATCTGTGTCTTTTTCTCACTGCATGTGTGTGATTTGTGAACTGTGGGGAAATGTTTCATATAGACATCTTTTTTTTCTTTTTCTTTACTTTCCCACCTACTTTTCCTCTCCATCTGCTTCTTAGCTGGGGTGTTTGGATTGCAAAAAGCTCATTGCAACTTTTATCCCTTTGTTTGTTTTTAATTACAATTTCTGCCAAATGGTAATGCTTTAACTGATGGTGGATCAGTCCATTCGGAGAAGTGTTGGCCTTTGTTTCATGCACCAGAATCAATAAATCAATGTAAATAAATCTGGGGAGAGCTGTCTTAAATTAAAGCAAGGTGGGGGGCCAACCAGTGGACACTAGGACTGCATAACCCTTTCCAAGCTTTCTGTTAAAAATTCTCCTGGCTCTTCTCAAACAATGATGGTTAAAAAAAAAAGTTTGTGTATAGAGACCTTCCTAGCCTTGTCAGCCAAGTTTCCAAGCTCTTATTTTTTCTACCTGCTGCAGAGGATCATCCTCGGATCGACATCTAATCCCTGTGGCCTTTGTATCTGAAAAATGGTTTGAGATCTCCTGTTGACCAGCCAAATTCTGTTTTAACTTCCTGGGGGCAGCCCGATGCTGTGCAGCTATTCCATGGTAAGTCTCTTCTCTGGCAGTTCTGCTATTAAAAAAAAAAGTCCCTCAAATCTCCTTTACCTGGTTAGCAATTACCACAATACTTCCTGTAGTTTGTGACCTCCTCTTTGTTTGCTTTTCATTAAAATCTCCTCTGGGTTTAACTCAACTGGATGCCAACCTGGCCATCGCCACCGAAGGTTTACCTCTGTGATAATTGAGTTTTCCTTATTTATTTATCTTTGAAAAAAAACACAAATCTATTTTAGATTATCCCAATGTGTAGGATACATATCACAATCACAGCAGGGTTGAAATTGGTTGCCAACAGAAATGGCCCAGCAAGAACTGAGGTTAAGCATGTTTCACAGGAATGTAAACAATGGCAATGGGTTAATTTTCTTTCCTTTCCTTGTTTTTTTTACTGCTGTTATTTAAATTGCTTTGTAATAATGGATTCCAAATCAGGATTCCTCACACATTTTGTTCTATATATGTTCATCAAAAAAGAAGAAGGGCTTTGTGATAAACAGAAACAAACATGGACATGTTTTGTTTTATTGTCGATTTATTTTTCCTTTTTTGTCTGTATCGGTTAGGGGGAATAGAAACACAACATAAACAGTATAGCAGTGATTTCAGGGATATAGAATATAATAAAAATGAAATTTTAAAGGCATGTAAAGAGTCTTCCAAAATGTTGCCTCCTTTAATAGGCAAGGAAAGAGAAAGGAAAAGAAAAAGGGAAAGAGATAAAAGGAAAGACAAAGGAG
Organism: Acrochordus granulatus; assembly: GCA_032468055.1. Taxonomy (NCBI): domain Eukaryota; kingdom Metazoa; phylum Chordata; class Lepidosauria; order Squamata; family Acrochordidae; genus Acrochordus; species Acrochordus granulatus. Next base: position 24,922 of record JANHZU010006488.1, on the reverse strand, counting down.
AAAGGGGAGGGGAGGGAGGAGAGACATAGGAAGGAAGGAAGGAAGGAAGGAAGGCAAGGCAAGGCAAGGCAAGGCAAGGCAAGGCAAGGGGTAGCAAATCAAGTCAATCAAGCAGTCAGTCATAATTACCAACACATAAAACTTGGATAGAAATTTTACCATGTGGAAATTTTGTTACAAAGTGAGAGTGGGGACCATTTAAAGTTCTCTGTGAGTTGCTTCCTTTGAGAAAAAGAGATTTAAGATAAGCTGCTGCCCATCGGTCTGAATTTCCTATCTCACTTGAGTCTTTAAGAAAGATCATGAAAGGAAGATGAAGCCGAGCCCTGCCCAGTTGCTCCTTGCAGTGAAATACTTCCCCTATGGGTTGTGTCATTCCCACACAACTCCTGTGCCGTGATCCCATCTTTTGCTCCATCACCTAATGTTGCTTCCCTTTTCTTAAGAGTAATTAGCTTTGTAACAAAACAGTCCCACTTCTCAAGCAGCGAGGGCCTGTTTCAGTCTTTGGCTAGCCACAAAGAAATTGGTTTCTGGGTGAATCTGGGTTTTTTCCCCCCGACTGTGTCAATCAATATCTTTCTTTAGGTTTTGTACCCAGGAGCAATTAAAGTTGATTCGGTGAAAGCAGATGACGGATTCAAACTTTTCTGCACTGCTGGTTGTAATGGAGAGCTGCTGTTACAGCTGGGTATTAAGTAATTTCAGATGCTGGATGGAAAATTGTATTGTTGTGCGAGAAACAGGAGCTTTGTTGTGTTACCAGGAGAGAGAAGAAAAGACACACATCCTCAGACTTCTCTGTTGTGGCCTCCCTCCAGATTGGGGGACTTCATATCCCAAAATTTTTCAGCCAGGGTCATGACCTAGGCTAAGGACTCAGATTCAGAGTCTGAAGAAGCTGTTCCAGCAACACCTGTGGAATGTCAGCCTGAGAAGATACCAGCCAAGAATCACACTAGGGTCATTCACAGGCACCACCTGGACAGCTGGAGCAGTCGAACAGCAAACCCCAGGAGAGGAGAGAGGAGAGCAGAGACCTTCTATGGAGCTTCTCATAAGCAAGGGAATAAACCTCTTAATTACTGACAACTGGCTGCAGCTTGATTTAAGAAATAGCTCTGATGCCTATTCTCTTTGTTGGAAATGACATCTGATCTCCAGCTCTTGCAGGGAGCTTTTGTGAATCCTGTGCAAATCTCTGGACTCTTGCTCTCAGAGCCCTGGATTGGGTTTGGACTGTTCTTCAGCGCATTCTTGTCAACAGCAAATCATTTGGGCAAGCCACTGTCAAAGGACTCTGTTCTGGTTTGTTTGTTATATCTTCAGCTTTGAAGTAAAAGACAAATCAACCATGTTGGAGTGTGTGCAACGACAACCTGAAGCAGGACAGCCAGTGGGGCTGAAAATCCTGGCAGTTAATCCATGTCCTCCAGATTGGTGAATTGCAGCTCCCAAAATTCCCCAAGCTATATATCTGAAAGCTGCCCAGTTTGAAAAACACTTGTGTAGAGTGTTCTGGCAAAGTCAACCAACATGTTGTTCCCAAGGCTTTGGACTTCAGCTCCCATCAATCACCAAAGAGGTCCTCAGGAAAGGAAATCCAAAAATTAAGAGGGCAACCATAACCATGCAAGTGAGCCTCTTCTTTTTTCACATGCCTTGTGGGTTTTCATTTCATTATTGACCTCCATGATCGAGGAAATCCAAAAGAAGTTCAGGTATTGTCTTGTAAGTCATTAGCTCATCACATAAATGATGCAAATGATATCACTTGCAGTGGTCTTGGACTGACCTCATAATTGGGATTCTTTATGTGATGACATTGTGGCATGCGTGACAAACATCAAGGCTTATACCAAAGGACTGTGGCCAGAATCCTTGGTCTGTCCTGGCTCTCTCTATGCTCTGATGTTTGTTTCAGGTTTGGGTTCTCTTGCTGTGTTGGCTTCATCTCAAATACCCTAGGGCAGTGTTTCTCACCCTGGGCAATCTTAAAATATGTGGACTTCAGTTCCCAGAATTCCCCAGCTGACTGAGAATTTTGGGAGTTAGAGTTTACTCATCTTAAAGTTGCTGAAGTTGAAACCCTCTCATTGAATTGGATAGAGGCATGGCCACCATTGAAATATTGCTATGACAGAAGGGCCCCTCCCCCCAGTACCTCCAGTAATCACTCAGGATCTTCTGGGGGAAGAGAATCTCTATGTTGATGGGCAGCTGCCAGGAACATCCCTGTCTCCACCCCTTGCAAGTGCTTATGAGTTTCCTAGATGCTGTTGGACCATATCTGATCAACCATCAAGGTTGCAATATGGAGGAGAGAATTCAAGATGTCTCCAGCTAATGACTTTAGTTGGTTAGCAAGATTCAGTTCCCAAGCCATGGAGTTCATCTATAGATTTGCTTACCCTGGGTTGAGTATTTACCTCCTCTATCCCACCCTGTTCTTCTCCTTTCATGAATCCTCTTTAAAAATGACCTTGAAAGGAGAAAAGCCCTCCCCTTTCCTTTGGCATTTCACCACAGGGTACCCAGGCACATTTGAGTCCAGGTATCTGAGCATATTAATAGGTAGCCTCCAACCACACCACCACCCTCATCAGAATGAATCATCAATGTATCCTAAATGAAATTTTCCAGTCATGGCCAAATGTGACTTTCTCCAAATTGCCTGTTTAACATTACAGAGCATTACAAAAAAAGGTAATTAGATTAGAAGAGAAAGGCTAACAGCCTTGGCCAAGGAGGCGATGCACAAAGAGTTCAGGGCCACTAGAGTGCAATTTGAACCTGTTGCAGGGCTAGGAGTCAGAAGGGAAGAGGGAGATGGGATTTGCCCTGGGTTTGCTGTGATGGCATGGCATCAAAATTTGCTTCATGAAGGAGACTGGCAGCAACCATCTTAGACTGGTGAAATGCACAGAATGAGGGTTGCATTGTTGGATGATCTGTGGTTGCCAGTTGGGTGAAAAGGTATTTCCATTGGGTGACCGTTACTGGATGTCAAGTTAAGGCAAGTTGCTGGGAGTGGAAGATGGGATGGAAGCAATGGTGGGGCCTTTAGAGAAGACTTGCACTGGGGGATCTGCAGTCTGAAGCAGGAAGGAAGCCCACTGCTTCTGGGGACTTCCAAGTAGATGGTGATGTGTGTGCCAGGGTAAGCATACTTCTATGGTGTGAGGTAATGAAGAATATTGTAGTCTTTTGCTTACAAATCTGCATCTTCTCTGGCCTCCATTCCTTCTCCACCTCCTTCTGCTTCAGTTCTCCTCTTCCTCCTCCTTCTCTTCCTCTCTCCACTTCCTTCTCCTCTTCCTTCTTTATCTCCCCCTCCCCCTCCTCTTTCCTTCCTTCTCCACCACTCCTTCTCCTTCTTGGAGATGGAGAAGTGGTAGAGAAGAACATGGGGAAGGAGTGACAGAGAAGAAGGAGAAATTCCTTGATCTTCTCCTTTACTTCAACTTCCTTCTCCTTCTATCTCTCCTCCTCTATCTCCTCCTCCTCCCTTTCTTTCCTTCTTTCTCCACCCCTCCTTCTCTTTCTTCTTGGAGATGGAGAAAAGGTGGGAGAGAAGGAAAAGGAGGAGAAACATCTGTATCTTCTCCTTCTTTACCACTCCTCCATCTCCTAGTCTGCTACTCCTTTTCCATCTTCTTCTTTGCTCTCTCTTCCTCCTTGGAAAATTAGCAGCTTTGCAATAAATTACATGTACAACTCCTGTAAATTTTGAAGACCCCAGAGGTAAAAAATGAGTCGTTTAGTCAGAAGGCCTTAAGTAAACATATAATTGGAGCATGTAGATATGACTCCTCTTCACATGTCACCCCTGGCTTTCCCTGTTTATAGCAGTTTAAGACTCTAAATGGTTTAACTGAATTAACCAGGCTGTTAACACTGAATTATATAAATCTTAATGTCATTGCTATCCATTGTTTCAACACTGATTACAAGAAATTGTATTTGTTCTCTGTGGGCAGTTCAGTTAGGAGGAATAAATGCAAAGACCACATTAGAAACAGGGTAAAGATTTTGACCTTCCATCTCCCAAAAATTCAAGAAGACCTGCAGCTAAGGAGGCTCTATGATATGAAAGAAAGTAAAGACCCTTGTCCCAGGATAATGTTGCAAAAGCCAATCAGAGTCAGTCACCAGGACTAAAAGTTTATTACTCCAAGCTTTCAGGATCACACTAGAGCCCATCATCAGGGAACTTCTCTCTCTCCAAAGCACCCACACTGAGCCACTCTATCCTTTAAATAGTTGACTGACTGCAGTCAACAACTTATGTACAACTAGGAGCTATTTAAAGGATAGAATGGCTCAGTGTGGGTGTTTTGGAGAGAGAGAAATTCCCTGATGATGGGTTCTAGTGCAAGCCTGAAAGCTTGGAGTAATAAACTTTTAGTCCCGGTGACTGACTCTGATTGGCTTTTGCAACTCTATGATATCTTTATTTCTTTGTCAATTAGGAAAGGCATCTAACTGGAATCATCTGGTTCAACTTAGCTGATCTCAGAAGGCTAAGAAAGGTTAGTTCTAAAATGAGACAATCAGGACATTGAAGCTGCAGGCAAGATGGGATAGTAAAAAAAAAACTTGGAAAAACTGTTCCATAATGTTGCTAAAAAAAATCCAAAAACATGTCCATAAGAACTTGAGGACAGGCCCAGTAGGACAGGCCTAAGGAAGTGGGGATGCTCAGTCTGGAGAAGCCATGTTCAGGTCCATGAAAGAGGGCTACAGAGAAGATGGTTAAGAACCTTCTTTAGTCTCATAGAAATGAAGATCAGAAATAACAGTTATACACTGAAGATTCCTAAATGTCATTTAAATATCAGGAAAAATTTATATTATCCTGATCTTAACATCTGCTCAATTGTTGAAGAGTCTACCTGTTGGAGGTTGACGATTCTCCATCTCTGGAGCTTTTGAAGATAATGATGGAGAACCGTCTTTCTGGGATGGCTCTACTGGTTTTCCTGCACATTGTAGAGGGTTGCACTGGATGATACATCCTTGGGATCCCATCCACACACAGTTCTGATTTCCAGCATGGGGATCATGAAGAAAAGACCTGATTTTGTTGAAAACTTACAACCACAATTGGAACCCAAATTTCCATTGCTAAGCAAGATGGTTCTTAAGTGAGTCACACTTATTTTATGACTGGTTTGCCATGGTTGTTAAGTGAATCACATGGTCATTAAGCTAATCTGGCTTCTCCCTTTGACTTTGCTTATTGGAAGCCCTCTGAGAAAGTCACCAATGGCAATCACATGATCTCAGGACACTGCAATTGTCGTAAATACATGCTGGTTGCCGAGTGCCTATATTATATTCACATGACCATGAGGATGTTGCGACGGTTGTAAGCACAAGGAGTGGTCATAAATCACTTTTTCCAGTGCCATTGTAACTTTGAAAAGTTGCTAAGTGGATGGTTGTAAGTCGATTACCTCTACTCTAAGTAATAATATTTGCTTGTTGCAATTTACTGGATGCCTTCTGCCATGTTGATTGTGCACCCAATCCCATCCCTCTTCAAGATGATGTCTACTAATCAAGTTGGTTAGGTGAAATCCAGATCACCAATTTGGATTTTCTTTCTGTAACAGAAGCAGCTTCCTGTGGCTGCTACTAAGGACTCCATCTGTGTCTGCTGAAAGTGAATTGCTGTTCAATAAATCACCTCCTCTTTAGAACCTATCCTTGGTGAATAAACTTCCAACCATCTGTTGACCATAATTTGCATTCTGTCCAATATCACCCTTGACTGTAAATCCTCAGTGACTTCCACTAGCTCTGTTTTTCAATGCAAAAACAGTCCAGGGTTGCACACATTTAAAAAGAGTCAAGCGCGAAGCTTTCAGAAGAACAATCCTTTGGGAGACACCAAAGCACTTGGGTGTGGCTCTCACATTTGTGAATCTCTGCTAGGCAGGCGGCCAGTCCTTTTGGGCCATTTTTCTTCTCCCATGGAGAAAAGGAAGGAGGCCATAGATGATCCCACAAGAGTCATCAAGCATGACCTACTTAGTAAATTGAGGGCATGCAGCACAGCACCATCCACTTGGGCATCATAAATATTCCGGATGGCTATCATCAAACTCCTCCTTTGAACAGTGGGGAGGATCTGCTCTGTGGTCTCCCTTTCCACTGGCCAAGAGAGAGTAAGGCACAGATATTCGTATGGCAGGGCTATATTTGTGCAAGGTGAAATGAGGAAGTTCTTTGAAGGAGACCACAAGTCCACCTAGGAAGGGCAACAACTTTCAGAGAAACGCTTAGCAGTTGTCTTAAAAAGAAAGCTATGGCGCAAGAATGTCTCTGGTCCCCACTTAGAAGCAAGGACGTTGGGGCATCAGCTGCAAGAGAAGAGATGCTAAGAAGAATTTTTCTTCATCTTTCAAATCAGTGCCACCAGGGATCCTGGCCTGGAGAACCCTGAAGATCTTTGGTAGCTTTCCATGAGTTCCTCAGTTAAATCCAGAACCTGAGAAAGCAGTGGTGGTGTTCTAAAGGAAGGCAGTCTCTACTTCGATCATCTCTTCTAAGATGTGGCTAAAGGGCGAAATCGTTAGTTGTGCACAGGGGTAGTGGAATCAAACCCACTTTGACCCCATTCTGACCTTTAAAACCAAATGTGTTGGAGGGCCTGACTTGGCTCCCCGGATTCAGGCCATCATAACCCAATTTGTCAAATTGATTTGATGCAGTGAATTGATCCAGATCAGTGCAAGGTGATCTGGATCACCTTTGCCCGATCCTAAAGCAAAAGCATTTTTGGAGGTTGAAATGAGGTAGCACAAACCATCATCCCACCCCACAAAAAAACAACAACAATCAGATCTGGACTTTTTTAACAGGTCCTTGGGTTGGGAGTGATCTGTGGTGCTCCCTTCCACAATTCAGGGATGAATGAATGTAAAGTTTTCCTTATTTCTGGCACTATGTTTTATAAGATGTTGTTCTTTGGGAACTTTTTTACCTTATTGTCTTAAATTGTTGTCAGCCCAATCAGGTAAGCCAGACTGAGAAACAGACAATGCGTAGACCGAAGGCTACTTTTATTGGAACAGTTATAGTGACAGAATTTTGCAAATCTGAAGGTGCTTCTCTTCCTTCCTTTTTTTATTTTCATGTGAAGTGGGGTGAGGGATTGAGTTCTTTTTGTAAATGACTTTCTTGGTCTAGCTCAAGTCTTTTATCTGATTCTTGCCTTGGCAATGGATCTCCCCTCTGTCCTTTAAGGCTATCCTTGAGCATATATAATAGAGGGTATGATCGGTTTTGCCTGGAGCATCGTAGAAGCC
>JANHZU010006487.1:16476-27691 GCA_032468055.1 Acrochordus granulatus | reverse complement strand
AGATGCCTGTTTTTTAAACTTTGTTGCGATGCAATTACCCTGGACGAGTGAGAGTCTTCACAGACATGTTTAGGGACTATTGTTTTGTTTTTGCTTTGTTTTAGGCAGGTGTGTCCAACTTTGGCAACTTTTAAGATGTGTGAACTTCAGCAAAACTGGCTGAGGAATTCTGGGAGTTGAAGTCCACACAACTTAAAGTTTGGACACCCTTGGTTTAAGTTCTCATTTCTGGGGCCATATAGTGCAAACCAGCTATCTCAGCTCTCAAGGATGCATAGAGATGTGTCTTGCAAAGCTTCAGCTCAGATATCCTTTCTCCATTTGAAGAGAGAGCAAGGAACTATCAACACAGTCCCTGCTGCTGGGATGCCCTTTCTGTTTCATCCTTTGCAGAAAACCAGAACCCTCTTCTGCTGCTTGTAGTTTTGGGCCTTGATCAGGAGTCAGAGCAGTAAGAAAGGGCAGGAAAAATCCTGGAGAAATAGTAAAGGAAAGAGAAAGCAAGTAGAAGAGTTGCTGAAGGAGGAAAATTTAGAATTGGTGTGAGAGAGAGCTCACAGAAAATATTTAAAAGACCCACACTAATCCTGGCCAAAGAACTGTGCTGGGTAGGGTTGAGTACCTATTTCCCACAGAAGCTGCCTGAAGGAAAGCAGGAAAATGCGGGTATTGGAGGCAGGTGAGATAATATATGAGCCCTGGGGCTTCCTCAAGCTGTGACTCACACATTCAGCATATTCCTCCCTGCTGAAGCCTAACCAGTGGCCTTTGAACAAGTTAGGGTGCAAGCTGTTTACTTGCACTGTGCCAGTTGATGTGAAACCAAAAGATTTCTCATCCAGTGGTGCAACCTCAGCTGCCCATCCCTGGATTAGTGTCCTAAGATAATTCGTAACTAACAAATACCCTGGTAGAAGTGTAGGAAATCCACCTGGGATCTACACCATCAGCTATTTAAAGTCCCTAGTGTGAGTAGAAGGAACTTTATCTACAGAACACAGCTGTCGCACCCCAGTGAGGGTGCCACAGCTGCTGGGCTGCCAAGCTGAAGAAAACAAAAATGGCAAACAAGCCCGCAGACCTAACTATAAATGTCCTTCCATACACTTCTGGGTGAGATGCACCAACCTTTCAGGTATGTTGGATCAGAATGATGGGAGTTAAACATATCCATCGGTCAGAAATTGTGAAGCGATAGCATACGTTGGTAGCACACAGAGCAAGACAACTTATCATCTTGTGGCACCCAAGTTTGAGAGGAGCATTATTCTAAACCAGTGTTTCTCAAACTTGGCAATTTTAATACGTGAGGACTTCAACGCCCAGAATCCCAGTGTTGAGCAACACTGTTCTGAACCATTATTGACTGGGTTTGCACAACACATTGACTTGATTACAGAATTACAGATTCCATTTGGGGAGCAGGGGCTCTTTCTACAGAAAGTTAGTTTGGGCTAAAGTTGGGTAGTTTATGGCTTCTTGTGTTTTCCTTTTTATGGGTTCTTTGAACCAGGACATGACATTGCTGTAATATAATTTCTTGGTTTGGGCATAGCAAGTTGCGTTAACACAGTGGCAGTTACGTTAATTCAAGTTTAAAAGGTTTGTTACGTTAAGCAACTCCACCATTGAGTGTTCTCAGTGGTTCAGAGACTGCATTAAGCTACCCTAATAACAGAAGTTAACCATGCTTAGCATGTTGAAATGCAGCCACTAAGTCTTTAATTGACTTTGATTAAGTGTGATGTGTGGTATCGTAGCCAATAGTCAAAAGCTAATTATGATTAGAGAGAATTACAGTGATTCTGAGCATGCTGCCTGAGGATTTTGGGAATTACAGCCTCAACAGAGAGAGGGTCTGGCTGAAAGAGAGGGACTGCGAGTGAAAATGGGTGAGCATTTCTAAAATATTAGAAGGCACGGTGATGATTATTAGAAAATCTTTTTTTCCTGTTAGAAGCTAGGATCTTTTATTACTTCTTAAAATTTGATGGCGCTAGATAGTTTGGGAAGTGTCTTAGATAGCTTCACAAAGAGAATCAGACAGTTTCATGATGGCAAAAGACCAAGTCTGGAAACTGGAAGCAAGAAATTCCCCAAATCAGAAGGAATCTGGTGGCACTTTTCCAAGTAACACATTTTTATTAAAAAGCATAGCCTTAATCTTCTAATAAAATGTGTTAATTTTGAAAAGGCACTACCAGACACCTGATTTTAGTTCCTGTAGATGTAGGAGGAGAGGGGGCTGAACCAGGGGACGAGTCAAATGTGGGATCAGTCTGGAGTCTCCGTGTAACCACAAATGTGATGGACCCAGCCCTTGTTGATGGCTGTTGGACTTCACCTCCCAACCACAGGGGTTCAGCTGGTAGTTGGGCAGATACAAGACCAATAAATCTGTTAGCTTGAATCTCGTTGCCTGGGCCTGGTCTTTCATGCCTGGCAATAGACCTTTCTAGAAAATAGCCTTTTACTATAATGTGTTGCCATTGCCTTTTAATTGCCTCTTAGCTTTGCAATAAAACTTGTTAGCCCGAACAGATGCCACTGGACTCCTGATTTTTGGCTACCGGGGACTACAGATAATCCTCAACTTAAAATTGTTCTGTTTAATGATAGTTCAGAGTTACAGTGGCACTAAGAAAAGTTACTTAGAACCACTTCACATGCCTGTGACAGTTGTGACATCTCCATGGTCGTGTGATCAAAATTCAGGTGCTTGGCAACTGGCACGTATTTACAGCAGCTGCAGCGTCCCAGGGTCATGTGACCATCGTTTGCAACTTCCTAGCCAGCTTCCCACAAGCAAAGTCAGTGGTGGATTCACTTAACAACTATGTGATTCATCTTAACAACTGCAGTGGTTAACAACCATGACAAAAAAAGGTTTATAAAATCAGATGCAATTTACTTAACCTTTTTGCTTAGCAGTGGAAATTTTGATCCCAATTGTGGTCATAAGTTGAGGACTATCTGTAAGTATCCCTCCTCCTACAGTGTCAAGAAATTCCAGACTTAATGAATGAGTGATTATCAGAGAACTCAATGAATGTGACTTTCTTGATGGAGCTGTGAAGCAAACACAGTGGGGTTTCCTTCCTTCCTTCCTTCTCCTTCCTTCCTTAATTCCTTCCTTCCTATCTGTTCTGGGTCAAAAAAGAGATTTTCTTGCACTCCACACATCCACCCAGCACAGGGTTTCTGTTTGGCTGCACCAGGGACTTTTTTGTGGAAATGAAAGGGGTCTCGGAGGGGTTCAGAAAACTTCAAATGGAAAGAAGTGGGCATGTTCTTTGTAGCTTGTATATTTTATTTTTATTTACTCTTTTGGAAGCGCTGCTTGATCCAAGTTCTCAGAGTGCCAGCTGATTGCGCACAAGTGGTGTTTCACAGTGCTGTGCTTCTGGTTGGTAGTCCTCTGTAAACTTTGGCCCCGGGCTTTTTCAGTGCTAAAATAAGCACGGTTCCTGCCTGCAGACTCAGCAGGATTGCTGGGTTGGGAGAGAAAGCCTTAGTGCCCGGGCAGCTGGTTTTACTGTCACTTGAGCAGCCACAAGTCATTCATGCTTGAGTGGGCTGTGGATTCCCCCCGCTTGCCCCATTTTTCCGGACCCACGCAGCGCAGCCGTTGCCTGCCTGACCCTTCCGTTCCTTTGATGTTCAGTTGGACAGCTGGGCACTCAACCTTTTCTCCAGCAGATCTCTCCGCTTCAGGGGGTCTTAAACGCTTGCTTGGATCCTCCAGGTTTTTCCAGCCGAGCTGCCAGAGGCAATTTACGGGATGGATCCTCAGATCTCCACCAGACTGAATTCCAGGAAGAGAAGGAAAGAAAGCGTTGGACCCAACGGGGCTGCAGAGTCGGATGACATCCCGTTAAAACTGCCACGCAATTGTATAGTAAGTGGGAAAGAAAGGCCTGGCAAATGAGGGCGCACAGGGGACGGCGGGTCCCAATTGGAATAACCCTCCTCTCTTCTCTGGAGAGACTGCCTTTGGGGCAGTTGTTGCAAGTGACCGCTAGGAAGGTCGTTTTCTCCTTAGGGACAGGAGTGGTGTGTCCCTGGATGCTGAGTAGAGCACCAAAAAGCAACCTGCTGTTTTCCAAAGCAGTCTGGCAGCCAGTTGGTCAGTGGGGACCTCTGACCAAGCCCCTTTTTAAGCTGAAACTTGGCCTGGCGTCTCTCTAGGACAGTATTTCTCAATTTCAGCCTCTTTAATGTGGGTGAACTTCAACTCCCAGAACCCCCCAATTCCAGGAGTTAAAGTCCACATATCTTATAGTTGCCCAGTTTGAGAAACACTGCTGTGGGATGAATTTCTCCAGGACCGTTCTTCATACCGACATGTGGTACACTTCTTCCATGATACTGTCCTGAATCCTCTTTTTGTCCTCCTTCTGAATGTTGAGTAAAGATGTCCCTTGTTCTTTGCAAGCTAACTGATTTTCTCGGGGGCTTTTTAAACCCAGGGGCTGCGGGAGCCAGCACCGTTTTCCGATGAGCTGGAAATGGACTACAGCAAGTCGTACACACGAGTCACATTTGAGGAAGCAACCAGAGGAACTCCCTGTAAGTGTTTATATCCAATCCCAAAACCAGGGTCTACATTTCTTAATAATGTCAATAAATCTGAAGAGCCTGTTTGGTATTATCAAATGGTGGAGCTAAGTTTTACATCAGCCATCCTTCCAGCTTGATTCCCAAGGCAGTGAACACTAACATGATAAATTACTCAGCTGGTGATGATCCTGGCAGATGTTTACTACGTGGTCTCCAGGTACTCTAGGTGACCCACCTTTTCTGAAGAAAGTTAGGTAGAAATATAGTAGTCCTCGACTTATGACCGGTTGCTTAGCAATCAGAGTTCTGACAGACATACCTGGGAGCTCCTTACAACCCAGATTTGATGGTGCCCCCCCACCCCAAAGTTATGTGATGTACTTCAAGTCCTTGGAAACCAGGTCATGTTTGCAGCCAGTTGCAGTGTGCCAGTCGGGTGACTGGATTTTATGATGGTTTCTTCCAGTTTTCAGCAGATCCAACTTTATAGCAAAGCATTGGTTCATATAACGACCGCAGCATTTGCTTTAACAACCCTAGTGGTCGCTTAGCAACCACCAAAAAGGGTTGTAAAATGGACTATCATGACTTTCAACCATAACAGGCAGGCTCGAGAACTATCTATACGCAAGCAGAATAACCAAGGAATTCTTGTGTGCTCTTACAACCGCCTCCTCATAAATCTTTGCGAGCTGAGAAAGTTGTTCTAGAGATTAAGCCCTTCCAGTCTTGGCAGCTGTTAGAGAAACTTTCTGACAGCTGAGATTTAAGGGGGTGGGGAAAGTAATTCCAGCCCAGCATTGGAATGTCAGGATCACAACCAAGTTGAGATACATTTGCAGCCTGACTTCTGAAGGCTTGAAAAAACTGTTAAAGGGTTTCTCTTTTCATGACCTTTAAGAAGCCAGAAGAATTGTTCTTTTCAGTAGAAGTACTTGATACAGGTGGTCCTCAATTTGCAACCGTTTGAAGTTCTGACAGACCTACCTGGGGGCGTACACACGATCTGGATTCAGAGTTCTCACAGTCCATGTTTGCCCTATGGTCGTGTGATTGCATTTGGGGTGCTCAGCAACCGGACCGTATTTACGGCCATTTGCAATTTCCCACAGTTACAGGACAACATTTTACAACAGTTTTGCTGAAAACCAGCATTTACTTCCTGTTTTCAGCAAACCACACATATAATGAACCATTGGTTCGCTTAATAATTGCTGGAAAAAGATCATAAAATCGACATTTACAACCATCATGAGTTATGACTGTGTTGGGCAAGTTCCGTTACGATCATAACTCAAGGACTACTTGTACCCGTTTACAGTGAGGCCAGAATTAGATACAGGACAGACTGATTTTGATAGACTGTTGATCACGGTCCAGACTGTGTCGTGATTTTTATTGTTCTCTTTGCAGTGCATTAAGGCAGGAGCACATACCACAGAAAAATATTGCTGTACTGCTGCTAGAATTACTTCTTTTCTTGCTAAAGGGCAATTAAAAGTACATAAACATAAATGCAGAGGGGGGTTGATGGTTGCCTTGCCTTTTTTTCAACTGAAGAGGCCACTTGGGAGTCCATATTTGCCCTAGATAACGGTCCAGGAAGGTAGCCAATATTAGACATATCTGGAATTTAGAGGACAGGCAGTTAACACTTACACAAAATAAATGCTGTGATTCGCAGGACAGTCACAAAACTCCCACTACTGAAAGGAAATTTAGGGATAATGTTGCCCTAGACACAGACTTCCCATCTACTTTCTTCCTCTTTGTTTGACAGTTGTCTGTTTGAATCAGGGGCTCCTTTCCAGCTAAAGGTTGGGCTACACCCAGCTGGCCTTCATTTTTCTAAATGCTCTGGAGGTTGATAAAGGACCCAAAGGCATTGTTGAAAAAGGAGGAGGGTGAATTTGCCCTGCAACATTCCAATTTTCCGTAGACTTTTTAAACACTAAGGAGGGACAAGTGGCTAAGCAGATTGATCTCTGAGGTCTCCATCTCAGAGACCTAAGCAGCACAGGATCCAGAATTCTTGATCACAGCGTTTGGTACATTTTTAGGAATTTACTGCTTTCTTTCTCTCTTACAAAGGAGACAAGGCTTTAAAAAAAATTAAGTTTTTTCTTCCTCTAGCTAGAGCCATGGAAAGAAAATCTAAATAGACATTTTTCCTCCCACCCCTTTTTTTTCCTGCTTCCCTTCATGGGCCAACTAGCATTTGTCTTTCCAAAACTCTAGCCTGGCTTCCATAATCCAAAAGAAACTCAGGTGAAGCCTGCTGGGTGTGAATTGCAAAGCCTGGTTTTTATCCCATCCAATGTCACTTTCCTCATGAAAGACAAAATCCCCTTAGTCCCTCCTGTAACACTATGGTCATTCAAGAGAAGTCTGAGCTACTTTTTAGCTCTGGAGGAGGACTGCTTGGTACCTGTGGTGATGGGTGATTGCTGGCTATTTTGCTGCAGGACAGCAAGAAAAAGGTTTAGAGCCCCTGGTCAGAGGAGGAGAGAATTAAAAGAATGCTAAAACAGGTCTTCTAACAGCTTCCCCCATTTTGTGGGTCCTGGTCCTCTCTGAGCTTGGTTGTTTCCCAACTAGGTAATACCTGCAGTGCTAGAATGGAGTGGGGTTTGTTCTGTTTATATATGCACTCTTCTAGCACTGAAGATGTACCAACAAATAAGCTCAGAGAGCAGCAAGGACCCCACAAGAAGGAATCCATACCCCAATAACACTGATAGGACAAGTCATTAGTGTATAAAAAGAGAGCAAACCCCACTCCCTTTTAGCACTGATGGTGTTACCTAGTTGGGTCATGAAATGTCTGAAGAAAACAACCAAGCTCAGAGAACACCAAGGATCTCACAGTTCAACCCCAAGCTACAAATATTATCTTCGATTGCAACACATTTTGTGTGCCTTTTGTATCCCAGGTGCTATATACTTCTATTATTTAGATTCTCCACAGTTTTTTTATGGTCCAGAGCTGCTAGTGACTTCATACAAGTGGCATCCTGGCCAGGTATCTCTTAAGTCACAATTTCAGACTACCTATCAGTTCCAGTCCTCACAAAAATATTCATGGCTTAGCTTTAAACTGCAGTGTGCCAGTTCAGAGGGGTCATTTGGCTGTTTCTGCTGCTAACTGCCTGGCCCCCTTCCACTGTCCTGACAGATATCTTGTCTAGCTATCACATAGCTTAGCTCTTAGATGGGAGGGATCATATGACAGAAGGGTGAAAGTTCTGGAGAGTATGGTATCTGTGTCACATTGAGCTCCTGGGCACAGATGATGCATTGATAGCCGAAGATGCAGGCAGAAGTTATGGGGCAAAGCAAAATGCAAACAGCTATGGCATTTGTAATACGCAAAGATAAACTTCTTGGCTGGGTGCACCCCAACACCTTTCACAGACTAGGTAGAGACCTAGAGACTACATGTATATAGGTAGTCCTCGACTAATGACCCCAATTGGCACCAGAATTTCCATTGCTAAGCAAGCCAGTTATTAACTGAGCTGTGCACAATTTTAAGACTTTTTTGCTGTGGTTGTCAAGGGAATCACTGCTGTTGTTAAGTGAATCACACGGTTGTTAAACAAATCCATCTTCCCTCCTTGACTTTGCTTATCAGAAGGCAGCTGGGAAGACTGCAGATGGCAATCATATGATCCTGGGACATTGCAAATATCATAATACATGCTGGTTGCAAAGCAACCAGATTTTGATTACATGTCCATGGGGATGCTGCAACAATTGTAAGTGCAAGGTTTGGTCGTGAGGCACTTTTTTTAATGCCACTGTAACTTCGAACGGTCACTAAAGGAATAGTTCTAAATCAACATGCTACTGTTCATTATGCAAACTGCTTAGTGTGTAGCATGAAGTTAGCTTGTTTGGTTTGCTTATGGATCACGGTGTGAGGTGATACCCTCCAAATAGACTCACTCAGGAATCTGAAGCTAGAGAGACGTATGGGTGAAGTTTCCTTAGTTGCAAATTACGATTTTTCATTGCTCGCAAGATCCTTTGGGATGTTGGAGTTCCTGAATTCTGCTTGGCAAAGCCTTTGTGTGTTCGGCATAAGAGATTCTGCCGTCTGCTTTCACTCTGTACCACTGGAGGCACCTGAATACGATCCCTGAAAGAGATTTCACCATCCTGGTGGGGCCCTCTAGATATGAGGGCTGCATCGCTCAGCTTGGACAAGCTGGCTGCACATTCTGATAACTTTCACAGTTCCAGGGAGCGTCAGGTTGAAGAAGAGATACGGATACTTTTATTGGGTAGGCATGGTTAGACGTGCAAGGAATTTGACTTGGTACAGCGGCGCTCATATTTACAACGCAGCATAAGCAAACAGTTAGGTATGTATGTACAGTAGACAGGAATATTAGAAGCACAGAATTAGAGTAAGTATATATGCACATATAGGTTGAATTGGAATTCTTTGCCCTTGCGATCTATCATGTAACACATAGCCTGGATCAAACATTTAGCTGTATGGTGGCTCGGGGGAAAAAAGCATCTCTGTGTTTGGTAGTTTTCATATGCAATACCCTGTAGTGCATACCAAAGGGAAGAGGTTCAGACAAGGTGTGTCCAGTATTTGCTGCAGGTGTTCACCCCCAGAGATGCAGTCAAACAGTTTTGCAAATTTGGGCATGATGGGCACCTTGGGACAATCTTCCGCAGAGGTTGGAAAGAAACTCGCTGCTTGTCTTGGTTAACTTTTAGTTGTTTCTCTGTTTTTAGTGGAGAGACCAGTCAGGGTTTACGCTGATGGAATTTTTGACCTTTTCCATTCTGGACATGCTCGGGCTCTCATGCAGGCCAAAAACCTCTTCCCAAATACATACCTCATTGTTGGAGGTAAGAGAGAAACCTTTTAATTTGGATTATGTTGGGAGAAGGGGATGGAGCCTCGATGCAGAACATCTTCCTCTCGCCAAGAGAGCTTCCTTGTGGCCCTTTGGAAGGAGATATTGGGTGGAAAAGCTTACAATGGAGTTGGGAATCTTGGAATCTTTTCAGTAAGAAATAATTATTTCAAAAAGAAAATCTGGAAGCCCTCTGCTTCCCAGACAGAACCAAAGTGAGCTTGCTTTAACCAGCTTCTCATCTGAAATATTTATGTAGGAAGTTGAGGGTCTAAAATATGTCCTCTTAAAAATAGCCGTGCAGGGCTATTCCAGCATCCTTATTAAAAGAGAAACAGGGTAAAATAGTGTGAAGGTGTTGGTTTGGGAGCAGGGAGACCCAGGTTCTAATTCTCCCTTCCAGCAACAGAAACTCCCTAGAGTATTTTGGGCATCTCTCTCTCCTCTTTCTGCCCAATCTACCAAGCAGGGCTGTTGTAAGTAACAAGGGAAGGGCAGAGTACTATGTATGTGCTCCTGAATGAAAGGTAGGATTCAGTCTAATAAATTCATAAAATATGACCAGGGCACAACTTCCAGTTTGGTCATCATGAGTTGGCCAAGAATTCTTATGAAAGAGGTCAAGAAGCAAGAGATAGAATCAGGTTCTGCAGATGTTTGCAGTGGAGCTGTAGGATGGGGGAGCGAGGTGAAGGGAAGAGACCTTTGGGCTGAGTGAGCTTCTTACCAGTCCTTTGCTGGCTTGCAGTTTGCAGTGACGAGCTGACGCACAACCTCAAGGGCTTCACGGTGATGAATGAAGCCGAACGCTACGACGCCGTGCAGCACTGCCGCTACGTGGACGAGGTGGTGAGGAACGCCCCATGGACGCTCACTCCAGAGTTCTTGGCTGAGCACAGGGTAAAGGAAGAAGCCCTCTGGGGCAGCAATTCTTCCACTTCCTTGAAGGAAAGCTGAAGGCTTAAGGGACCTAGGCTTCTTTCTATCTGTCCCAGGTGGGGAATTGCCAAGAGGTCTAACCAACAGTTAAGAATTTTTGTAGCTTCCCTTCCCTTCCTTCCTCCCCCAGTTCTTCTGGGATAGCAAGATCCATAATGCTGGTAACCTTTTGACCTAAGCCATGCTGTCTACACCAAGCTTCACCTTCTCTCCCACTAATAACTTTCTTGCCCAATCCCCAGATTGACTTTGTCGCTCACGATGACATCCCGTACTCCTCTGCAGGCAGTGATGATGTCTACAGACACATAAAAGAAGCAGGTGAAATGATGCCCGTGGAAATTCCTCCAAACTCTGCCTCTTCTCTCTATGTTTAGCAGCTCTGGCCTGGGAGAGTCGGTTTAATGAACCTCTTCAGATTCTGCCTGATTCCAGAGCCGAACAAACTTCTGAAAGCAGCCTCCTCCTGGGTTGGACTTCCAGGGTGGGAACCTGTAACTCTCCTGCTGAATGAAGAGGGTCAAAATGACTTTCCAAAGTGGGGCAGATGGATTGGGTGGAGAATTCTGCTGCTTCAAGGTGGAAAGGAGTAAATGCAGTACAAAGACCATTCTTGGTCCTGCTTGATTCCTGTTGGGAAGTCCTCCCTGTGGTATTCATTGCAAATCTTCTGGAAGGGAAGCATGCCTTTCTTCCACATTGCATCCATCATGAATCTTGCTGGGAGTAACTGTGACTGCCTCCCCATTTAGGAATGTTTGCCCCGACGCAGAGAACTGAAGGTATTTCCACCTCGGATATCATCACCCGCATTGTCCGGGATTATGATGTCTATG
>JANHZU010006487.1:2482-16376 GCA_032468055.1 Acrochordus granulatus | reverse complement strand
GGCGGAATCTGCAGAGGGGCTACACAGCCAAGGAACTCAACGTCAGCTTCATCAATGTGAGTTTAGATGCATTCAGATGGGCTTCTCACCTGCACAGGTTGCAAGAGGGAGGTTCAGGATTCCTTGCCAAAAAAAGAAAAAGAAACAAACGAGATTCTCAAGAAACTGAAACTCTTGACAGAGAAAGTTGAGTTCATTATATTCATAGTTGTTGGTATTGGAAAAAATCTTGAGAATATAAGTTGTCCTTGATTTATGACAGTAATTCAGACTGGAATTTTTATTGCTGAGTAATGTGGTCATTAGATGAAACATCACATGACCATATTGCTTATGACAGTGATCCTTGTACTTCCTGTTGTCATTGTTAAGCAATCCCGTCAGTTGTTAGGCAAGAACCATCCTGATCCAAGCCATTCCCTGAGCCTCAGTAAGGTAAGGTAAGCCCAGAGCCTTCTCTGCTACCTCTTCAATTCCCCCCACTTGCCAATCTTCCCTCATCCCATCTCTTCGCTTTTGGCTGCCCTGCTCAGCAGCACTCCTGGGCAACAATGCTGGGGCTGAAGTAAAGCCCTGTGGCCAGCCACCACAGTGCAAAGCCTCCATCGCCAGCAACTGCCTCACACAGGGCCAGGTCCATCTCATCAGCAGCAGGAGCAAGACAGCAAAGGTCAGCTGGATGTGGCAGGGCTTGCAGAGCACAGTGGGGGGGCAGTTGGGGCTTTGCGCTGTGGTGCCGGGATGGCTTGCCTTGGCATAGGGCTTGAGGTGGCACTGGGACTGAAGTAAGACCCAGGCATGACTGCCAGCTCAGACTGCTGAAAGCCCTGGGCCTCTACTTCAGCCCAAACACTGCCACCTAGTTGAAGTGCCCCTGCAGTCATAAGTACGGGTGGGCTGTCAAACTTTGATCACATGACCACATAGTGCTACAATGGCTGTAACTTCAGTTGCTGAACAAATGGTCGTAACTCAAGGGCTACCTGTAGAATATCAAAAAACCAAAAGATAGTTTCTGGCAGTTGTGAGCAATCAAACACAGCTCTTGATGTGGCTCTCTTTTGTGCTGCCCCTGTTCCTTTTCCACCCTGTATTTTCCTGAAAATCCCACATGCAAAAAGCCCAGGTAGCCATCAGATACATTTCCTTTGTCCCTTCAGTTCTGATGGCTGAGCTCGGCACTCCCCATGCAGAAAGCAGCCCCTTCATGCGGCAGACTCCTTGCCCACCTCCAAAGAACAATGGATAGCTCAGCTGAAGTTCTCCTGTAACCTTTTTGATCCCCCAATTGTTGTAGGAGAAGAAGTACCACTTGCAAGAGAGGGTGGACAAGGTGAAGAAGCGAGTGAAAGATGTGGAGGAGAAATCCAAGGAATTTGTCCAGAAGGTGGAGGAAAAAAGCATCGACCTCATTCAGAAATGGGAAGAGAAATCTCGTGAATTTATCGGCAACTTTTTGGAGATGTTTGGCCCCGAAGGCGCTTTGGTAATGAAATGTGAAAATCCAGGCCTCCCTTTCCTTTCTGGTCTCAGGGCTTGTGACTTTGCTCCTACTCTTGTATGAATTAACTGTATTAATTGCTCCCTTTGAGCACACTTAGGCATCATGTGAAACGTCACAGGTCTTCTACATTGCCTGCTTATAAGTCCCATGGTCCTTTGAATGTGCCCTGAAACCAGAAATGCACAAAGTTGAATGTTCAGGGGACAGAATGTTCCTCCAGAACATCCTGAACAGCTGGTGTTCCATGGTTGTCCAGAAAAAAAATTGCACATCCAGTTCTGGGAACACTGAGATTTCTGTATCTCTGTGGAAACTGGCTGGTAGTGCATGGCAGTCTTTAAAGAAGGGTCTTGAGCTCCCTAACTAGCCCCAGGGGAATGAGCAGCTACCGTATTCTGGAGCAAGGCATCTGACTTGGTAAAAACAACCTCATCCTTGATGAACAGTGACCCGGTAGGGGTTTATTTATTTCCATATTTACTCCCTTGCTTACTTTGCTTCTATGCTCTCTCAGCTGCAAATGACTCTGAGCAGAGTTCAGCACCGAGAGACCATAGCAATGGTTCCTTTTCAGAGAAGGAGCAAAATGGATATCAGCCTCCTGAGGCCCTCTAGAGAAGGCGGCTTTTCATGGTGCTCTGAATCTTTAAGGGTTGCCCATTTCACTGCCACTCTCAGCAAGGGGAAGCACAGGGGGTGGCTTTGATCAGACGTTCAGGAGGCTTGGTTAGGACTTAGGAGATAAATTGGGAAATCCCAAGGATGTGAAAAAAAATCCCATAAGAAGGCAACAAGCCACGACAAAGGCACTGTTGTGATGGTGACATTTTCCTAAGTTGCGTCCCGTTCACAGGGTCTATTCCCTGCGAGAGTTTGGTGCTTAAAACACCAGGAATACTCCTAAATGGAATCCCATCGGCTCATGAAAGCTGATGTGTTGTTGTTAGTGAGAAAAGGTGCTGTGAGATTCCTGAGTTTTGGCCACAGGCTGTCCTGGATCCTCTTTGTGAGCTTTGTGCCTTCAACACTCTTAACTCCTGGCGACCGCCTGAACAGGTCCCTGCCATTTTCTTGGCAACATGTCTCAAATCGCTTTGCTTTCTTCCTTGGGCTGCGAGAGGCGAAGTGTTTGTTTCCAGGTTGACTTTCTGTGAGGACGGGGTCCTGAATTGTGTTCTGCATCCCTTCCTCTTTCTTCCTCTCCCCCTGTCCAGAAGCACATGCTGAAAGAGGGAAAAGGACGCATGTTACAGGCCATCAGCCCCAAGCAGAGCCCCAGCAGCAGCCCCACGCACGACCGCTCGCCCTCGCCCTCCTTCCGCTGGCCTTTCACCACCAGGACGCCCCCCCTGTCTCCAGCCAACCTCTCCCGGAACAAGTCGACGGCCAGCTACGACATCAGTGAGGATGAGGAGGACTGACCCTACCGAGGGCTTGAGGAAAGGGCCCACTGTGGGAACCCATGAGAAGCCTGCCAAGGTCAAGCACAAGAGCTGAGATGAGACCGGAGACTCTCTGCCCAACCTCTGGGAGGCAGGACATGCTGCAGCATTTTCCTTTTTCTCCTGTTCCCTTTTTATTGGTTATTTTTCATCCCTTTTGTGGGGTGAAAGGGAACAGGGGCCCTTATTTTAAACCAAATGCTTTATTTTACCGGTAGCAAGAGCATCAGACTGGAAGCCCAAAGGAGTAGGAGATGATTAGGCTGGTAAGGCAGAGGGAGATCTCTCCTGCTTGCCACCTTTCCATCCTGGTGTCATCATCTCTGGTTCCACATCTGCTGGACCCTTGGCCTATATGAAGCAGAGGCCCTTAGAGAAGGCAATCCGTGGGGTAGAAGTGCAGAATTACCCGAATACTGTTCAGTGTGCTGAGGGAGGGCCATCTTGCAGCCTCTCCAATTCATGCGTTTCTAGTCCTCAAGAAAAAAGGTGGAGGGGTTATGCAAAGCGAGGTTTGCATTGCAGGTGACTTATTATTGGGTTTAATGCTCACCACTCTTCCTGTTTTGGGCCCAAACTGAAAGCTGCCTTTTGCAAAATTCTGCAAGAGGGTCAGATCTGCAGGTGCACAGGGGGAGGCGGTGAACTCTGTTCAGCTGAGAGTTTCAAGACTGTGGCTGTCGGTCCCTGGGGTGGAATATGTCTTGCACTGAGAAGCCACAAGCAGGACAGATTGGCCCCACTCGCCAAAGGGACCCCACCCCTCTTGGTCCCCAAAGCTTGCTTCTTTTCAGAAGGTGCTACTGGGCAGCCACACCCCATGGGCTTGGAGCCCCGTTTCAAGTAACGTTTCACCTCTTTGTATCCTGCCTGTAGCAAAGGTCCACAAACCTCTGCTGGTGGCTGGCCTTTGTTCCCAAATTATTCCAAAATGCCTTCTCTTCCTGCGCACACCGACATGTGCTCTTCAGTTCAGATCTTGACTCGCCAGTCGTACATCTGAGCAGTAGACTGAAGGGAGGGAGGGGCCCCATACGTCAAGAATCAGCTCGGGTTCAGCCACATCACTGAACAAGGGTGGCGCTTCCAGATAGCCCAGTAGGGCACATCTGAGCTGAGGTGGGGGCACAGTCATCCCCTTGTCCCACATTGCAGGATTTGGAGTGCGAATCTGGCCATCTGTCACCACCCCACTCCTGTGGAGCGCACAGAACAACATCTGGCGGGCAGCCACTCTTTAGTCCTGGCAAAGCGGCCATTCGTTAGGAACCCACTTCTCGTTGGCTGTTGTTCTTAACTATATAATAAATGTTCGGGTTTAACTGACTGTTCTGTGGCTTTCTGTCCCGAATGGCATTCCCCAAGTTCGGCTGTTTCCTTCCTGCGGCCTAGCAGTATTGTTTGAATGCAAATGCTTCATGAGCGAGGTTCCTACGCAAGATGCACACTCACGCTCCCAAGTGCAAGTTGCACGACATAATGTGCTTGCTGTGGCTTTATAGGGCAAACTGCAGCTGCTGTTCCACCTTTGTTGCCTTCCTTTTAGGGCTCCGGCATTTTTGCAGCTGGATCCTCACCCAGGAAAGAGATACAATTCAGTTTGCAAGGGGGAAGGGGAAGTTACCTGCAATCATCTTATTGCAAGATTGCAATTATGCAACCTCCATAATGGTTGTATTCACACAGCATATTGAACTGAGCTATGAAATTAACCCATTTTCTGAGATGCTAAATCAAAAACTACCAAACGGGCTGGGTTTATGCAAGTAACCTAAAAGAGCCACCAATATTTGCCTAGTCTCTGAATACAACTGGTAGATCTTTACTTGACCTGGTTAAATGTTTGGGTGAGCCTCACCAGGGACCTTTGAGGAATGTTTTGTCCCTTGTTTTTTCTTCACATTAAACCCCCACAAGATGCCATTGAAAGCAAGATTGCATGCCAGGTCACGCTAAAGCCTTGTATTTCAGTTTTTTACACCATGCTGCAAGTCCTTTTTCTGGCTTTTAATGTGGCAGAAACACATTATGCACACGTTTACAAGCGTCTTTTGAACCAAAGGCACTACCTCTCTTTAGAGCAGTATTTCTCACACATGGCAACTTAGATGATGTGTGGACGTCAGCATGGCTGACTGGGGAATTCCGGGAATTAAGGTCCACACACCTCCTTTAGTTGCCGTGTGAGAAACACTGCTGAAGAGGGTGTCTGAACTTGCCTCCTTGGATTTCCCTCCCCTGGCACCAGCCCGCCTCTTCCACACAACCGCATTCAATATTGGCACGCAACTCTTCCTCTTGGTGCAGACGTGGATGGAGAAGGAATCCTGGGAGTTGCCCGGCTCTGCCAGCTACACGAGGCTAGAAGCGGCTGCGCTTCTCACCATTCCCACCTAACCCTAGCCATGGGGTCAGCCCACACCAGAGCAATTCCTACATCACTCCCGCTTTCCCCAATACAAGTGCTCCAGGTGTGCGGACTTCAACCCCAGAATTCCGCAGAGAGCAAGACTCTTCTGGGGCTTGTCCGCCCAACTGAGGGTTGTGAAAGGCTGATCTGAACTGTCCCTTGCCTGCTCCATAGATGAAGTAGGAATTATTAAAGTCTCCCAAGTTCAGGAAGGCAAAGTTGGTTAAACACAGTTCACATCAGCCTTAGTTTCTTTTGGGGCAAGTCCACCTGTTAGGTGTGTTTATGGTGCAAACCCCAGAAAATGAGTTCAGTCAGTTTTAGCAGGTTGTGTGAATGCGGTATCGGTGAAATCCAGAAGGGGGTGCAGGGCAGCAAAATCCGTATTTTTGTTATTCTGGTGTGCTGAAAGAATGCTTAATGTCGGCTCTGCAAGCATACAGATAACCTGCAAAATGTTGTGTTGGTGCAGGATTTACCTTTGAAAGAATCCAATCTTATTTCTGAACACACACGTCCAGTTTCTACGATCAGGAGGAATGTAGAGTGTCTGGCTCAGTCCTTGGAAGGAGGGTGGAACAAAAAGGTCCCGAGTGAGGGGAATGGACAACAGAGTAAGGAACGTTCCCGGGACAACAACTGGATTCTCCCCTCACCTAGCAAAACCAGAATGTTTAAAAACGGGGATACTGTATGTGCAAAACAGACAACTTAGCCCCAGCACTGATTTCCACTCTCTTTTATAGAAAGCACACGTTTGCATCAGTTGGCACAAGCTTCTCATTTGAGTTCAGAAGGCCGTTTGCACAGTCCTGACCCCAACATTGGTACAATTGTTAGTGCAATTCTAAAAACCAAAATTAGACACCCGGGCTTGCAGCCTACGTGCCGTGCTTCCCTTCTCCCCTCCCAGGGAGAATTACCGCTCTCAAAGAAGAAAAACAGGAACATTCTGCAAGTCTGCGCACTTCGAACAAGGTGTGCCTGGGGCGCTCGTCCAGAAGTCCTTTTGCCAAAGGTTGCTGTCTTTCTCTCGTCGCCAACCTCCCTTCGGGTCTTCCTCTTCCACCAGCAAGCCACGAAACACAGAAAATGCACAGGGGGATCTCTCCTGTCTTCGGCAGGCCTCTGTGCGGGGGGGCTCGCTCTTGGCCATCCTTTACTGCCTGATCTCCGCTTTGCCCGCTGGAGATCCGTGGAGGCAACATCCCGCCTTGTCGTCCGACTTCCGGTAGTACATTCTGGCCAGCACTGCCAGGACAAACGTTTCCAGGATCAACAGCTGGGCATGCATCTCTGAGCAGAAGATGGAGAAGGAAAAATTGAGGGAGGGGTCGCTTTGGCTCTCCCACCTGATGCTGCCTTCCAGGGCGCTCAGGACTACAGTTCCCAGTGGTTGTGCTGGCTGGGAACTGTAGTTGCCACATCCCTGGAAGGTGCCCAGGTTGGAGGCTTTGACCGGCTACTGGGATTAGCTGGCCTCGATTTAGCTGAGGAGGCTGAAGTTCAGATCCGGGGTCTTTCCCAGCCCTCAGCAGATAAGTTTGCATCATCCTTGCTTTGTCTTGGCCCAGCCTGATTCTCAGGCCTGTTGGGAGGAGAAAGGGGGACCCCGACCTGGTGCTGAGCAGAGGAGGGATGTCAGCCTTACTGGCTAACGTGACCAGATAAGGTAGTTTGCTTTATTGCAAAGCTACGCTGACAGAATGTGAGAGCAGAAGTCTCCCACTGTCTCTTTTACAGCCCAAGAAACTAGGGAGGGTCCCTTATGAGCCTCTTGCCCCAGCCACTATCCAGCTGTGGGCTCTGGATAGCAGAGAAAGAAATGATAGCATTTCTTCCCCCATCTCCCAAGGTCTTTCTTCCATACCATTACAAAGGATGAGATATTGCAGTTGCAATCCCACAACACCCTCAACCTGGTTAGGAATTGAACCATTTTAAATGAAGCCACAAAAAACAAGCCAAGATTGGAAGTAGGCAAGCTTAACATGATTTCTATCAGCCTTGTGAGACAGCCCAGACAAGAAGCACACCAAGATGGGCCACTGGAATTCTATCTTAGTGTAAAGAGCATCTTGCAAGTCTGGAAGTAAGCCTCTCCCCACATCCCAAGGAACCAGGGAGGGTCCTTTCTGAGATGTTTGTCACACCCCCCCCATTTCTTCTGCAGACTCAGCTGCTGCTTATCTGACACTTGCCCTGGCTGTGTCTCTTCCCCACCCCACAAGGTCATTCTCACTATTTCAGTGCCTTCGCTGATCTGGTTAAGGAGGTTTTCTGAATGTAGCCCTGCAGGTGATAATCATAACTAATTACAGATTTTCCAAGATTAGTTCCAATTAATTGCTAAATTTCTTTTCACATGCTCCATTTTTCCATAATCTTGCCTTGGAGCATCGAGGGCATTATCCAAGTTTTATTCTAACAGATCTAGAGCCCACTAGATTGGGGAAAGCAAGTACAGAGTCTTGCACAAGAAGAAACTGGGAAATATATGTGGAGGATTCTGGAAATTATAAGAGTCAGAATGAAATTTACTCAAAGGGTATCAAGTTGGGAAAACCTGATTTAATCCCTGAAACTTACGCTGGCCCCGGGCCTTGGAGGAGAATGGTGGGGAGCAGGCAATTTGACCCTCGTTGGCCAAGATGGTAAAGATGGAAGGCTGCAGTGCCACCAAAATGAGAAGGACCTGAAAACAGATCATCCAAGAGAGATGCTGAAACAGCCCAGATGTCTCCAAGTGGCCTGGATCAACTTTGAAATTTCACCCCACACATCATCCCCAGCTCATGACAAAAGTCAAATTGGCCCATTTACACTTAATGGGGTTCAAAGTACAGTTACCTGGAAACAAACAAATTTGCCTGTCATGTTGCGTTCTGCTAGGTGAGTTCTGGCTTGCCGAAAGAGGATGGCCAACGCCCAGAGGGCAAAGAGAGTGGACACGCCAAGGAAGGTGTTGATCCAAAGGCCCACGCTTTTGGCTGAAATCTAGAGGCAAGAAAAGAGATGGCAACAGGGCAGAAGGCCAGAGGCTCCCTGTCTGGGTTGGAGGAGGGGGACATGCATTCTGAGCCCTGAAGACCTTGCCCAGGCTTCCCCAAGATAAATCAGACTTTCATTCCTAGCATCCCTGGGAATTCAGGGGCATAAGGCATTCTCTCTCTACTCTTTGGCAGCTCCCAAAATGGAAAGCGAGTCTTTTCCAAGCGTTGTGCTCACAGAGTCTTCTTTAACGAGATTTATGAGGAGGAGAGAATGGGATTGATTCTAAGCAGTCCAGCAGCTGAGCTGTTTTCAGCGTGGACTGCATCTGTCCCTGAGCACATCCGAGGGGAGACTTTCCGCTTCTAGCGCAGAATCAGATAAGAAGGCAGCCTTTTCAAGGAGAGCAGAGAAACCGCTTCGGGGCAATAAAAAGATCTCGACGTTCTGCAGACGTTTGCAGTCCAGACATGCTAGTGCTGGAGACAGTGTTACTCAGCCGTGGCAACTTTAAAATATCTGGACTTCCATGCCCAGAATTCTGGGAGTGGAAGTCCCGATTACTTAAAGTTGCCAAGGTTGAAGAATATTGCACGAGACAGTACTTTTCCTTATGCTGCCTTCGTCCTTCCTTACTTGTTGGTTGTTTTTTTTTTGAAGCCTAAAAACTGTTGGGCTGTTTAATGACCAGCAGAGAAAGGGGCTCCAGTCACACAAGGTCCAAAGTATTTATTCCAGTGTTGGTTTTCAGCTTGCACCACCTTGCTGTTAAGTCCAATCAGCTTCAGATTCGGAGTGCTGTGTATATTTTGTGTATACTATACCTAGGTACACTCACACATACTGTTTACAGAATTTATACAAATTTAATAACTAATGAGCAGAGAAAATAAGTTTTTTGAAGCACAGTTCCCCCAAATTTTATTGTCTCTGAGAACACATAAGCCAAGGGTTAGTGAGAAAGAACTTGCAGGCACCAAGAAATGTTCCTGTCCTACATGCCAGGAGCATCAGCAAAAGGATTGTCAAAAATGTCAAGATGGTGGCTTTTGTGGGAAGGGGCTTCAACCGTGCAGTTGCAGTCACCATCTTGACTTTTTTTTACTCTTCTGACTCCATTCTCACAGTTGTCCCTCTCAAATGCTGTTGGTAAAATCCCACACTGAACCAAAAAGTAATATAATTAGCTCTTAGATTACAACAAGAACAAAGATCTCATGAAATTTTGGCATTCCTGCCTGAAACTTCAATTAATTAGTTTCCATAGTAATTCTCTGCATGTTAGTACCACCACTCTAATCCCAACCCTAATCCAGACCCCGAGTTGAGAACTCTGGTTTCAGTGGGAGAAATTGGTTCATTAGTCTGAGAAACCGACTAGAGTCAGTTATGAAACTGACCAGATTAGATCAACACGGGCGAGAATGGGACCACGCAGGACTGAGGATTCGGTTCCCAAATATGCTCTGAAGTGAAAACCCACCCGCCCACTCTCCATGCTGCCCTCTTTAAAGCAGCCGCATCTTTTCCTGGTCTCGCACCTTCGCCCATGGAGGCTCCCTTTGTGCTCTACAGTGCTGCAAACCTTTTTATGGTATTAGAATCCAACCTGAAAAATGGGCAAAGTCTCGGAGCCCAATAGGAGAAAAGGCGGGGCCTCCTCTTAAAGTTCCCCAAATCATCCACGGGGAGGAAAGAACTATTTTCATGCTGTTTTTATTATTACTCCCTCAAGGTGTTTCCAACAGGTCCCATTACACGCCGCAAGGGCGCAGCTGCCACTTACATCTCCTGTGTCGTACAAGCCTTCTGTGCTCAGAGCAAGTCCCAGGAAGGTGCAGGAGACCTTCAGGAAGGCGTACTGGAAAGCGCCCAGCAGCATCAACTGCAGTTTCCGTCTGCAGGGAGCAGAAAGAGAAGGTCCATGATCCTTCGAGGGACCCCTCAGCGACCACCCGGGACGCTAGAAGGGGCTGATGGCTTCCGCCTCGTCTCGCCTCCTCCAAGGTCAGTTTGCAAAGGGTCAGGGTTAGGTTAGCCCTGATCTTGCACAAACCCCCCAGCGCTGGCTCCACTTCCACAGGTGTGCTTTCCATTCGGCCCCCGTTGACCAGAGATGGGCAATCTTTGATCCAAAGTTATTGTTTTTTCCCTCTGATCCTTTAATTTTGGAGATGTAGTTGTGTGTGTCTGTGTGTGCTGTTGAGTTAAAAAAACAAAACTGGAAAATGGCAATTTCCAATGATGACAGTATGATTTGGGAAGACTTAGGATGGCGAGGACGTCCTCAGAGGGAGGGAGCCCCCCAAAATTAAACATAGTGACTTTCATTGCACGGCTGTCATCTTGACTTTTGGGACCCCTCCCTTGCAGACATTTGTGAAGGGGGCTTAAAGCGAGGAGTTTGGCAGCCACATCGTCCCTGCAGAGTCACAGCAAATCCCATGTTATTCCGATCCAACGAATTCCTATTCTTATTTTCACAACACGCTTAGCTAGTCATGTGAAATCTTTGCAGCTGCATTCTTACAACGTGCTCGGCTTGGTTAGTGTTCACCTTAACTAGGTTGCTGTGGCTCGTCAAGTTGTGAGAATGCAGCCCACGGGATTACTTTACCGTACAGCATTCACTTTACTGTACGAACCTGGAGACTGGGTGGAGGGTGTGGCGTGGCGTGACAGGTTCTCCTCCCATTTGCCACTGCCTGTCCTTAACCCTTCTGCACCAGGCGCTGAACTTTTAATTTGTCAGCTGCAGCTCTTATGATGTTCGCCGATCATCATCACCGCCGTCTGCAATGTGACACCTCCTTCTAACCGAAACCTACCGAGTTGCGCTAGTCCAAGCGGGGTCCATCTAATAAACTTGCTTCTCATGGTGGCCGGCCACAGACACCTTTGGGATGCCAGCCCACAAAAAGGCCTGAACTGGTTCCTTCATGGCAGGACAAGCCTGCAGAAACCTTCTGGTGACCAGTAGGATGTCCTCAAAACCACAGCCCTTTGCTGCCCTCTAGTGACCGTGCGGATTTCCGCAGCCCAGATGCAGCTTCCCTTCCGACTCACTTGGTCATTGTAATGGGTGGGCAACAGAGACAGCAGCAGCAGCAAGGCCCCGTCCGGATCAGCATGGGGGTATCCCTCAAGGCCTTGATCACGGCTTCCTTCCCCCCAAAGCCTTCTACCATGACCAGCATCATCAGGTAAAAGCAGACAGCAAAGTACCTAGATGGGGAGAGAATTAAGGAGACAACGTGCAAAGAGTGGAACACGGAACGTCACAACAAGCTTCCGGCTTTACTTTTTTTGCTGAAAGACAGCTTTCTGCCTCCGTGCAACCTGGGTAGATCCACCCTTCAACCCTGGCTTGATGTCTTCAAGTGTGGTGGAAGGAGGATGGCTGCTCACCCCAGGGGGTGCCAGAGGAGGGAGGCTCTGCTGCCCCATCCTTCATCTCAATGGTCTTCAGCCACCTCTCCACCCACATTCATCAGAAAGGGCCCCCAGGACCAGCCCTGGCCCTCGTGACCACCCCTGACGGTCAGTTCCACTCAGCTCTCGAGAATCACCCCTGAGGAGATACTCACGAGCCAATGGCCATCTCCACCACCGTCATGGCCCGGGGCATCCAGAGCCCAAGAAGGCAGAAGACCGAGACAGCCTCGCAGAGAAAGACAAAAGGCAGAATAGCTTAGACAGAGGGTCCGGGGACACAGACCCCGTGCAGAAAGCATCCAGGACCAGGCTCAGTTTGTGAAACTGTTGTATTGATGACCTGCCTTCGTTCAGCAAGCCCAGACACAATGACCAGCTTCCCCAGCTGGGTGCCCACCAGTCGTGGACAAGGGTTCGGCCTCCTGCGTGGGGACGATGAGAATCTTTGCTTTGCAGCGGCGATTGTGGCAGCTCACGTGGATTAGAACTGCACAAATCAAGGTATGGATTTTTAAGTCCAGAACACCCGGATAAGACTCAGAATCCTCTCAGAGAGACGTTTCCTAATTTTTTTATTTCTCAAATTTTTAGACTACCCACCTCCCTCAAAGAGGGACTCTGGGCGGTGCATTTCCTGAACTTTACGGAGGAAGGGGAGGAAGACAAACCCAGTGGACTTGCAAGATGCGGGTATCATGGTCAGTCCCAAGAAAAACTGCTCTGGCCCTCACGTGGAGCTCATTTCCCGCTCTGGTCTACCTGGTGGGCTGGTGTCCACAAGCTTCGTCGCCAAAAAACAGTGCCCGGAGAGACTCCAGAGAGGCCTGGGGACGCGGTGAGCGCTGCCGGATGCTTACTGTGGGTGCGGAGCTGCTCCAGATGAGGGTTTTCATCTTGACAAAGCAGCGGACCTTCTTGGAGAGATACACAGCGTCCTCCACGAAGACGATCACAGACAGCAGCGTCAGAAAAGTTGCCATGCCGATGATGGCAAGGTCCACAACACTTTGCTCTGCAAACAGCCGACATATTTAACATTCAGCTGTGCAAATGCTTCACTTCCCATCAAAGAGCAAACGCGGCCCGGCCCTGCGTTTCCACACGACAGCAAGCTCGGAAAATTAGCCAAAGTCAAGCTTAGCAAGCCTAACATATCTTAGGTAGATCTTCTCTGGCCTGGTGACAAGGTTTGTGTGAACAAAGACGCCGCGTGAATGCAGCAGATGCATGAATTCAGCAAGTGCACTTTCCTTAAAGACATCATTCATCCAACAGGTTTCTGGTTCTCGAGTTATTGGGTGACCTTGTTCGGGGTTACACAAGACCTAAACTCATCAGGAGGCTAAAATTTGCCCAACATGTTAAGTCACAAACGTATAACCAAGGTTAAAGCTGTGCAGGGATCCCCTCTTCTAAGTTCATCTGAACATGTAGGAGATAAAGCTCAGGGTCCAGTCTTGCAACGGTTGGGAGAACTCGGACCAGAGCCCATTCTGTTTTTCGATAGCCCCCCCCCGAGGTCTGCCTAGCCCCCTCCTGATGGCTGTTTTGGCAGACACCTGCACCATTGGACGAGTTGGTTAAACGTTTCTGTGTTTTCTTTTCAAGATCATAACACGGTAAGCAGGCAGCGCCCTGCTTTGCAGCAGCTGATGGCTGGGCTCCCGTTCCCGTGGTTGAACCGTGACTGCTCCTTGTGCTTAACTTTTGCCAGCTGTTCCTACGGATGAGCCAGGACATAATCTCTGCACTCTTGAACTCCGTTGGCTAAGCGTTTTGCAGTTCTTGGATGATGCGCTGGGCCACGATGTGCAAATGACTGCAAACTGTATTCAAAAGCTGAAGCTTTCATGAATACACATCGAATTATCAGCCTTTTAATAAAATCTGTGGCCAGAAAAAGCGCAATCAGATTCTTTTTGATTTTGGGCCAACTCTCCTCCTATGGTGCAAACTATCCCACCTATGGTGGCGGCTTTCAAGCATTGTTGGAGTCTAGCCTTTGGTCTTAATATTATTGTGAAGGTATCTGCCCCCCAGTGAGGCACCACCTTGCTGTGGTTGGGGGGCTTGTGTGCGCTGAAGAAGATGAGAGCTCTGCCAGAGGTTCAA